>CAUOFW020000784.1:0-150000 GCA_963454935.2 Ilex paraguariensis
GAATATATACGTTGTACTATTCCAAAAATGATATAGCCTTGAGACAAGAGTTAGCCATATCACAAAGTATTAGATTTAAATTATGACAACCACATGGTGTTTAAAATGCTCTAGGATTTATATTGAGTAGCCTTTTTGTACACCTTGATGTTTTCCTTTCATATTAGACTCATTATCATATCCTTGTCCTCGTACATCATTAATATCTACTTCAAAATTACTTATTACGTTTATAACTTTATCAAATAAACCTTTTCCACTTGTATCATCTATTTAATAAACTTTAAAAAATATTCTTCTATTTTTATTTGACTTATTACAATATCTACGCATCGTAATATGAGAGACATTTGTTCTTGATGACTTGCATCAGGAGTACAATCAAGTATGATTGAATAATATTTTACTTCTTTAACTTTTTTAATAATATTGCTTCTTACTTCATTTCCTAGCAAACTTATCAATTCATTTTGTATGTTATGTCCAAGATAATGGTTATGAATTCTATCTTGTTGAATACGAAGAACGTGCTGTTGCATTATCGGATCAAATTCTGCAATCATTTCAATTAAACTTAAAAAATTGTCATTATTTTCTTGATATATCTTTTCATTTTTTTCCTCGAAAAGCTAAATTATTTTTACCAAGATTCTTTACAACGACAATAATTCTTACTAATATATGTTGCCAACATTCTTTCTCTCTGTTAATTTGTTCTTGGATACTTTTATCAATTGTTTTATTTAGTTGCAATCTTGTTTCTAATTGAATCCAAGTATTCATATTAGTTATATGCTCATTAGTTATTTCATGATTTTTAAGTTTAACACCAATATTTCTTCAATCTTTTGTTCGTTCATTAGCTAGTTTACTTGCGGAATAATTCATATTGAATAACTTGCGACAAAAATAAAATATTTTATTCAATTTTTTTTAATATACTAGCCATCTTCTATCAAGTGTTTCCCCATTTGTTAATTTACGAATATAATATGTAATGAAAAATGTCTAGAGTGTTCTTCCCGAGGAAAATCTAAATTATTATATTTAATTGGACTATTTTCTACTAATAAATCTCTAAATTTCATATCAATATTTTTCCATTGTCTTGGATCATAAATATTTATATGACTATAATCACTTGTTTCATTAAGATTTTGATTGACTTCTATTTCATTATCTTTTATTTCACTATTTTCTTTTTCAATATTTTTTATTTCATTATTCTCTATTTTAATATCTTTTATTTCAATATTTTCTACTTCAATATTTTTTATTTCATTATTTTTTATTCAATATTTTTTATTTTATTCTCTTTTATTTCATTATCTATTTGTTCATTTTCAAAATTTTCATCTAAATTTTTTATTACATTATTTTTGTTACTAATGACAAATTTATCAAGCGATCTTTTTTGAGATTCTATTAGTTGATCTATTTTTTTTTATTTTCTGTATCCACTTGATTGTCTTCTAGGTGTCATATTAGTAATATATTATAACTATATAACAACCAAACAAACACAAATAAACACAATATATAGTATAGTTAAAAATATATAACAAAAAAATTTAAAATTATGAAACAATAGAACCTCACTTGAATGATCTTAAATGTTGACTTTTTGGCTCTAAACCATGTCTCTTATGTTGCAATAAAAACTCGAGTTGATAGAGGATGGAGTGGAGCCGAGTGATGTGTGATTGAGTTCTCCGCTGTAGCACTTGGAAAAAAAAAAAGTGATCTGTGTATGAGTAACGTTCACTGATTAGTGATCACAGAGTTGTGAGCACTGTGAGAGAAAGAGAGGGAAGAAGAAGTCTAGAAGAGTATTTTTTTTTTTTTTTGGTTTCAGTATTATGAGAGGGAGATAAACAAATATAATTGTTTTTGTATTTACCAAGAGAGAGAGAGAGAGAGAGAGAGAGAGAGAGAGATGATTTGGTTGATTTACTGAGAGAGATATGATATGATTTGATTTTTTAAAATTTTTGGTGGCTTTGATATGACTTTTCAGTCCTTTTTTTTATATTATTAATTTTTTTTACAATATAAAATGTTTGGATTGAATTATGGGGCCTAAAATAGTTGATTGGATTTATATTTTTATAAGGACTTTTTTTACATGGGTTATTTTTAATGTTTAAAAATTTGGGGCCTTCCTTTGAAATGGAGCTTAAAGCCCAGACTTTTTTAAATCTTCTGTTGGACCGCCCATACCAAAAAGCCATATCATATCATTTTATAAAATATTATAGGTTAAAGTGTTGTAGCGGAACCAAGCAGTCGAAGGAGTAACTTGAGAAGCTGAGGAAATAATGCGAACCAAATATTCTTATTTGTTTTAGATTGGTAAGTCAAATTTCGAGGACGAAATTCTTAAGGGGGGAAAAATTTTAAGACCCGAACACGCATGCATGACAAACATATAATATTTGTAATAAACATATTCACATGTGACATGCATGCGTAGGATTGATAACCAATATTTAATTATTAGAAATAATATTCAGAGATAAATTATAAATAATGATTATAGGTGAAATTGTTTTATTTAAGTGTGAAAAATTAAATATGAATGTTGACGTATGATATGACTTTATTTTTTTATGTACGTTAGCACATGTGAAATTAATTAGGTGACAAGTATGTGACGTTAATTTATTATTATTAAAATAAAATGTGTTAGTATATACAAGGATTGGATTAAGGGTTCGAAATACGAATTTAACAGGTTTTCAATATTTTAGATATATGTATCTATATATATACTAGTTTAAAATATCAACATATTTGAAAAATATTTTTTTTCCAACTTTGTCCCCCAACAACTTAACTATGTGATCCATATCCTTAGATTTAATAGCAGATTAAACCTAATCATATCTTATCTCTTTGTCTGTCTCTATTTGTCTGCCGTTTACTCTCTCTCTCTCTCTCTCACATGTAAATTAATTATTCACCTCTTGCATGCTGCCAATAACGGCATCTGTTCATCTCACACAGTAACGTCCCTCTCTCCACGGGTGCTCTTCCTCCGAGGGTAATGCTCGCTACTCTTTCATATTCCACATTCAATATTCCACATTCAATATTCGAACCCAGTGTTTCCATTGAACAAAATCTGAACACTTTTTGTTAGGTTTGGTTATGGGCTTTTCAGATCCGTGGTTGTCTGAGTTTTACATTGCAGTTCTTCAAGTAATTTCATGGTTCATAATTTTTCACACCTTTTCAGGTTTAATGGTCGATTGAGATAATCTCTGGCTCAAAATTTTGATGTCCTTTTTATCTATTTTGTTGTTTCATTATGCTCATGCACAAATGGAAGTGATTTGAACCTGGTTCTGTATAGTCTATGCTGTGATGAATTTTTTCTTCTTGGTTGAATTATAATTTTTTAATTCAATTTGTTAGTTGTTTTGAGTTTTATCTTTAATCAATGCTTCCGTTAAAATTTTGGTTAAAAAATTACAATTTGTTACATTATTTTCTACTACTCTCCATTTTTCATCGCAGTGAAGTTTTGCAGCTGGTATATGCTTCTCCCAAACCATTGTTATTGGAATTGATTGTCAGTCATTGTACTAATTTGGTTGTCGGTGTTGTCACAGAAATATTTTTCATGGACTGTTATTGTAGTTCTTTTGTCATTCTAACTGTAGTGGACTTGTTTTTGTCAATTATAGCGACCCCATATTTTGGGGGAAAAAAAGTTAGTCCCACCCCTTTTATGCGGCTTAAGTTGTCCATTATATTAAGCATAATGTAAGCGTTGGATGTTGATGGTTCCTATAAGGACCATATCAGCATGAAAAATTATGTTTTATGTAAATGTTTACTATTTGTGGTCATTTTTGTTTTTCGTTTTGTTGATCGACTTGGATTGTGAATATAGGCTTTGAGCAAGATCGCCTGGAATAGGCTGTAGAAAGGGTTTGTGGTATGACAGGTTAATCCTCCTGCTGGATTCAAACACAAAGTTACTCATAATGTCCAAAGGTTTTCACTTTGCTTGTCTTTTTTGGACTTAAATACATTATTTTTGGGTGTGATTATTAAATTAAGAAAGGATTAGTTGCTAATTTTTCTTTAATTTCGTTGTTATTTACATGGCATTCAATTTGTGTGCGTGTGGGGTATTCATTGTGTGGCATAATTTAATTATGTGAAACTAAATATTTGTATTATATATTTTGCTGATGTAGTATATACAGATTATGTTTATGTGATGTAAACAAACGTGTTTGAGGTTAAATTTAGTTTGAAAGTAAGTTCCTAGTGTGTCGTTAAGGTTGTTTCTAAATAAATAAAGTTTTCTGTATAACTGGTTGTGCTCATAAATATTGATTGCATCTTTGCTCTTACTAATGGTCTTGATGACTTTTCAGAAAAACCCGTAAAGATGCGTGGAGTTCACTACTGAGTTTAGAGGGTCAATTGGGTGTCATCATGAGGGTTATGTTTATATGTCATTTAAATTTAAATTGTATTTTTATGTATCAGGTTTTTAGATTAATATTATGGTCTGTAAATAAATAGGGCTCATGACAAGCCATTCCACTAAGGGGTTTGGTGAATTTTTATATGATTATATTTATACAAAGTAAGGTGAAAAAAATAAAGGGCAGGGATATATGGTTGTTAATAAGTTTTTTTTTTGATCGTATTGTGACAGATATTGTACCCCGGGTTAGGGTGTTACAACTCTTGTTGTTGGTCTACTTTTTCCCCAACTTTAGGTTTCAAGGTAGTGCATTAGGTGTTAACTCGGCCAAGAAGTCTTGCAACTACTTGTCCCCTAATTGTTGTACAAAGATGAGAAGTAATATCATATTCTTCGAGCTCGAATGCCCACTTTGATATCCTTCCAGATATGTCAGTCCTTCTGAATAAGGCTTTCAGAGGTTGATAGACTAGGACCTTGATTGGGTTTGCCTAAAAGAAAGGTCTCGCTAACATAGTAAACTGGCTTCTATCCCTTTCTAATTTCTTCATCAATCCCCACTCACTGCATACTCGGTGACGACGAGGTATATATACAACTCCTCATCCTGCTTCGGGGTTGTTAGGAGTGGAGGTTCTACAAGGTAAGACTTTCAATCCTTTAATGCCTCATCACATTCGTCGGTCTAGATGCTTCCCCCCTTCCGTTTCAAGGCTTTGACTAGCTCAGGGTTAACCTCTATTCCTCCCTTGGTCACTAGAAATCCTTGGCATATTTTTCCACCTTGGCCATCAATTGGTCCATATTGAGGGCAGGGTGTCTAGAAAATGACTGATGGTCTCCCAATAAGGACCGAGCATACTCTTGTAGTATCGCATCCTACTTCTTCTTCAGAGAAAGTAGCAGCTCAATATCTTCCAGGTGCTTGCTGCTGGGGAAGAATCGAGCAGTAAACTGCTAGTTTTATCCCATTATACCAATTCATGGTTGAATCTCCCAAGCTTCTCAGGAATATAGTGCATATTAGAGCTTCGTTTTTGCTGTGCATTGCCATAAACTATCTATAATGGTGTGTGTAGGTAGAAGGATCTATCTTGCCATTATAAAGTTTGAAGTTTGGCATTCGAACTTGCAGGTTATTCTTTCTTCCTCTATCCTTTGAGTAAAGGGGGAAACCTCCACTCCCCTCGAGGATTCCCCTGTGGCCCTCCTAGCTAGTTCTTGTGCAAGTCGTTGTTTGGGATTCTTCAGACGACTATCAAGTTCTTTTGTTATAAAGCACCTCCAACTATCGTCTTGGTCTTCCACCTGAGTAGACTTCTGCCTTCCGTCTCTATTGCTAGCACATCTCTACGCCTATTCTAGTGCTTGGTGGGGCTGTGTATGCAGTCGGTTTGACGGTAGGCTATTCTGGCATCAATTTCAGCGTAATCAGACCTGTCGGGGACATCATGGTTTCCCAATCCATTTAGAGCTTTCTTCAACGCCTCATTTTCTTGTCTAGGTTTTTTGCCCTCTCTTGGGACCTCCCGAGAATTGTGTCCCGACTGTCTAATCGTTCCTCAAAGGATCTTGTCAGTTTCATGAAGGCTTAGACTTCTTCGTCTGTTCGAAGAACAACCAACTGAGGATTGTATCGTCCTAAGGAGGTACCTTGCCGTTCTCTCGAACTTTCTTCATTAGAACTCCTAGAGGTGCTATCCCTCGCATCATTATCCGAGGGCAATGCTACTCGATAGTTACATTCGAGGTCACACTCATCATATTGTTGGTCATTGTGTGGTGATCCTAGTGTGCTTCATAGGTTTGACATGACTAAAGTTACTGATTTTCCACAGACAATACCAATTGTAAGAGGAAAAAATCTCGTACATTCAATTGATGATCATGGAAATAAAGTAATTTGGTTTTGAGTAAAGTCGAACAAAGTGCACATCCCCATGCAAAGTGAACAAATTTCCACAGACTGGGGTTTGATCAGTTGGATGTACTTCGATGTTTGGGTCAGTAAGAGATCTAAAGTTTAAGCAAACCAATTGTATGAAAAGAATCGTGTACCTTAGACTTAAGCTCATCTGGTATTTATAGGGGCATGTACCCACTTTAGGGTTTAGACTCGTGGCTAGAACAAGGTGACACACCTATTTTTTAATTAAATTTTCCCAAATTCGTGTTAGGTTTCCTTTCTTATTATACAGTTATTTAGGTCACATGTTTATAATGTGCAAGTATGGGATAGGCAATTTTCTTATTGGTTGTGTACTACCGCCTTTGGCTATTCGTGATAGTCTAGCTATCTTGTTGTTTGGACCCCTTCCTTATCTCTTTATTTGGAGAGTTAAGTTTCAGTTGCATACGAACTTTCTTACATTTGCTTGGTCTCTTCCAACTGCATGGCTGCCATACGAACTTAGCCATTCAATTGGGATTTTTCAATTTTGGCCGACTAGGAGTAGAATCTGTTCGGTTGATTTATCATAGGTCAGTCAGAGGCATTGTCTTTGTCGTATTGTCTTTTCTCACATTTATCACTTGCTTTTGCCACATATCCTTATTAACTGGTCAAATCATGCACAGTAATACTCTGAGCCCCCTACAAGCATAAGTAGATCAAATTTGTGAAAATATGATATAACATATTTCAACCCGAATTTAGATTATTAGTTAAAAATAGAAAATAATGTTTGAGTAACGAGCTGCAGATTAGAATCTGATTCGTTGAGAGACCGATGTAAGCTAAATATTTTAAAGATTTCATATCACGAAGGTTGCCACTTTTCGCCATATTTTATTCGTCGATTATAGTCATCTTGTGTAGTGGTAGCTTCAAAGATTCTCATTTTGAAATGGAGTATCCTGCAATTTGAATGTTCATCATATTCGTTTTTTTTGAACATTTTGCACTAATTGAAATGCACCCAAAGGCTACACCGTCCATTGTGGTCAAGTTGGCCCTAGAATCAGTTAGCCCAGCAAAGCTTTTACTTTTTTTTTTATTGCTTTATATGGTAAAACAAATAATATTATTCCATCAAACATCTTTCAACAATTTGCTACCATTGACTGCAATAATTCAAGTTAATGATGGATCATAATGATATCCAATCGATTGAAATGATTTTAAGAGAAATATCGAGATTTATTTAATGATCGAATAGGATTGATCCCAAGGATATTAAAAAGAAGATTTTTTAGCCAACTTTTTAGCTTACTGATTGATAGACTTTTGTACCGCATACATCACTTAGATTCAGCTTAATATATAAGCATGACCGACCCAACTATAGGCCACTGAGGGAATCGCTTAGGGCCCTCACCCATTTGGGACCCCTTTCATTTTCGTCCCATAAAAAAAAAAAGAAGAAGAAAATCGTGTCATAAACTTTAGTTACAGATATGCAAGCATTGTGAAATTGAGTTTTGGCAAAGGGATGTTAATTGTGTCATTGTGATGCTACTACACAGTATGCATAGATTTTGTGACATTTTTTGTGGTTATCGATCTTGTATGCCATACGGTTACATAATTTTTTTTTTCTTTTTTGTAGTTTCGTCTTCTAAATTTCATATATTATTTATTCTTTTCCCGTTTTATATAATTTCTGTCTCACTGTAAATACAATTGTATATAAAAAAATTTAGTAACTTTAATATCCAATTCGCACCATACTCTTTTATAAAAATTAGGGTAAAAATCATAATTAATCCCTGAATTTTGTCTTTCATTTTAATTTGGTCCTTGAACTTTCAATTATTCCAATTTAGTCCATTAATTATCAAATTTATCTCAAGTAAGTCCTTCTGTCCATTTCTACCATTAGATTAATATGCTCAAATGAATCAGATTAGGTTACATTTCAATTGATCTAAAGATAGAAATTGATGAAATGACTTAGTTAAGACTAAATTGATAGTTGATAGATTAAATTAGGATAATTGAAAGTTCAGAGACCAAATTAAAATCGAAGACAAAATTCATGGACCAACTATAATTTTTGCCCTAAAAGTTAAGAGAGTCTACTGGCTCTTATTTATATTAAGTTTCATTGGTTCTGACTTATTTACCTGGTTTCATTTTTTGACCTCAATATTTAATTATTTTTTATTTCCTATAATCATTTATACAAGGTATATTGCAACAAGTAATTTTTCACCTTAAATTACATATTACAAAATATAAATTTAAATATGAAAATTTAAAATATAAAATTTTAGGGCCCTATATAGAATTTTTGCCTTTGGCCTCAAAAACTATTCCTTTATGTTAATATTATACATTGTACTTGCATTTCTATGTGTATTATTCATATAAGTGATTAATATTGGAGGAAAGGGATAAGTCTGGAAGACGAAAAACCAAAATCAAGAAACGAAAAACAAAAGTTACTTAAGAAATTTTTTATGAAAACAAACGAAGAAGAAAAAAAAATTTAAAAACTTCATGGCACGGTAAGTTCCATTTCTATGTATCTTTAGTTTCTTTTTTAGTAGACTACTAGAACCACTTGAATGTGCATTGATTTCCTTACAATGAACCTCTTGGCATGCAGGTTTAGAAGAATAAGTGAATAACCAACAACTGCAAGAGATTCTCAGCAGACAAGTAGATGATGACCACTGAGAATTGGTTCTACGGCCCCATATAGAATATTAGAGACTTCTATTGCTTATAAATATGTTCATAGTTCATGTCTGAACAACAGAAATTAATACCCAAACAGAAAAAGCCATTGGAGGAGAAAAACAGAAAGAAGATCGATGTCAAGGGCAACCAGTAGTAATCGGCAGACAGTTGAAACGGTGCCACCCCGTTTTATTCACACAGAAAGGAGGCTCAGTTTCGAAAAGAGACTGGAAACAATTGAAGAAGAGAGTGAAAGTTGCTATAGTAAGTGCAACAGTGAGAAGCCCCATGCATCTGAATTATCATTTAAGGTTGATTACACCAAACCATTGGCCTCTGCCATGACTGGGTGATCAGTACTAATATTTTCTTACCAGTTGGTAATTTTGTTATAATTGTGTTAATCTCTCTCTCTCTCTCTCTCTCTTGCTTTGTAATAGAAAATATCCTTTCTTCTAACATTGTGATTGTGATGTATCCCATGAGAGATGGAGCAAGGAAAATTGACATGTAAATTTAGTGAATGATATCTCCAAATGATGCATGTACCTTTCTATCTTCTTCTTTGGCTGCCAAGGACAGTTGCTTCAGCATTCTTTTCGGTTCAAGTGTTCAAAGTGTATGAAAATTACGAAGTACCTTCCCCCTTCTTACATCCCAATTTACGTGAATCCCATTAAACATATACTATTTCCACCCCCAATATTTCATCCCGTATCACACACCCTGCACCAAATAAGGCCACCTCCTTTTAAAGATAACTAGTTCTTTGCACAAGTGATAATTACTATTTTCCCAAGTTGCAGCTGAAAGGAGGCTCTAACATGGGTTGTTGCCCTGGTTTTTGCCCTTTTTTTACTATCATACATATTCTCAATTTAACAAGGGATTCAATCTCTTTGAAGGATAGACTTCTAGCTGGATTGGTTCACCAATTTCCGGTTTTTCAAAACTTTACGACCATAGAAGAGTTTTCATCAATTGGGCAACAACTAATGCAAGTTGTATGAAGATACAAAACATGACTCATATGACCAACTTTGGATAGACTCACAAATAATTTTTATAGTGTGAGACTAATATTTCTAATAAGTAATTTGGTAATAGTCATTACAATAAGTTATAAATAAAAGAATAGTGAATCAAGATATTACCAGAAAATAAATTTTACTACAAGAAAATAAGAATTATTTTTTGGATTCTATGGTCCAAACTAATGTTTACAAAGGAATCATATAAAAGTTTATTTTACTAAGTTCTGTACAACTAAAAAATTGTCATTATTTCTTTTAGGGTGCTTTGAGCTTCATTGTAATAACTTAATTTTTTAATTTAATAAAATTATTTACCTTCCAAAACAATTGAGACTAATGATGTCTTATTGATCATGAATAGCTTCATTCAATAAAAGTCATAATTGTGCCATTATTTGGTTCCCTCGCCATAAAATTCTGGTTTTCATCCCAGATTCCGCCAAAAAAAAGTAAGGGATTTTTGGAGGCTATTGCCCTTTTGGAGACTTAATAGGCTTTAAGTCCATTCAAAAGAAATTTAAGAGTAAAAGGACAAATCATAATAAAAAAAATTAAATTACCATTAAAGCATCAGGTACACTTAATTAAAACAGATTTGAAAACTTAAAATACCTAAATTTTAGAATTTTTTTATATTACAACTATTTATCGCTCTCATATCTATCTATATACAAAGGTGGCCAAATTTTAAACTAAATCAAAATTTAAAATTCTTTAATTTTAGATCTTTCGTAAATTATGACTATTTCTCTAATGTGTATGTGTGTGTGTGTGTTTGACAAATCAGCGGTTACACCTAATTAAAACAGATTTGCAAACTAAAACTCCAAAATTTTAAAATTTTCTCGTTTTAGAACTTTTCTTTCTCATATTTATCTAGTAACAATTGCTCGTGCCGGAAGACATCACATAGTAAACAAAATAATTGTAAGCTAGATTCCCTTGAAATTTTGCATCGAACATTGGGTTAAGGAGCTCCAAAATCGCTATAAAAACATGTCTTTCCTTTCCTCAAACAAAATCTCAAAAGTGAAACATAGTCTCATATTTGCAAAAATCTGAAGCACACAAAGAATAAATGATGCTGCATGCCTTCAAATTGACAGCAAGGAGAGCAACAAAAAAAAAATCTCACATCAAACATAACTCAAACTTTAGCAATACTCAACATCCAACGTCAACATTGATCATTGAAGGCCCAAAGAATAGCCGAGCTAACTGACGTTTTCAACTGCTGACATTTGGGCTGTATTGGAATTTCTTGTGGTCACACACGCACGCACTTAAGATTTCATTTTTTTTTTTTTGTTCTCGGCAGCCAAATAGAGTGTCAAAAACTAAAGTTCAAACAAAAAATTCACATTACCCTACATTTACCTGCTGTAAAGGTTTTGTGGTTCAAATTGCACTCACCTATGGACACATTTTGTTGCTTCAAAATCTGCTGGGATCGACGGAGATATCCTAATTGATAGACAGTTTTTAGGTGACTGTTTGTAAGAGGTTCAAATGCCTTGTCCACTAAAAGAAAATTTATTTTTTGTGATGTTTTTTTGTGTCGCAAAAAAAAAAACATTGTGAATTATTTTTTGCGACGATTTTTTACAGGCCCAGCCCAGACCAGGCCCAACTCAGAGATGCAGGCCAGGCCCACCACAGAAGGGAGGAGGTTAGGTCAGGTCAGCTATGCCATCTTGAGAGAGTCAAATCAGCCACATCATAGCGAGATACTAAGTTCTCAACTAACATGCGAGGAGATCTCCTTGAGACGTGCACGTCACCACCTTCACGGAATTGTCTTGCTTGTTATGAGAATGGTGTCATTACCACTGAACTACCTCACCTGATACGAGAGCTTTAATATGTTAGGAGGCGTCTACAAATTGTAAACCCCATCTACGTAAGGGGGCATCTCACACATATCACTCACACTTAAGCACCTTACACTCCTTGATGCAATAAAACACTCAGGTCATCGTAGTTCTTCACAGTGGAGTATGTCATATTGACTAAACCACTTAAATTGTGTTTTGCTTGTGTTGACTCTCATTATTTATTACTGCATTAAATACTTAATAGGTGGTGCATAAACACGTTTTGTACATCATCAGTTAGACGCCGTTTGTGGAAACAACTTATTTTTCACCTTATTGTCTTCCCATTTTCACCTTACTATCTTTCCATTCTTTCCTACTCTTTGTGCATTTTATGAGTATTACAACTCGATCCATGAATCAACAAGGGAAAGATGACGATCAACTACATCACGAAGAGGTCCCGCCCCCGTTGACATACACTGTCGTTGAACCACAATTACCGGAGAATATGCAATTGTTGGTGAACCAAAACCAAGAACTCATCCAATTACTACTCGTTGGGCACCATCAAGGAGTCGTGCCCCAACACCCAAAAGAGGCAGCGCCCCAAGTGCCTCGCCCATCGTGCACTAAGTGCGTTCGTGCATCTTGCCTATCAAGGGCATCCATGTCCATGTCGGCACTACACCTGCCAAAGGCGCCCCGCACCTCGCCTACTAAGGCTGCTCAAGCCTGTGCTCACTTCGGCACCTCACCTACCAAAGGCACCTAGTGCCCCGCACCTTGCCTACCAAGGTGCCCTGTGTTCACCTCAGCACCTCACCTCCCAAGGGCACCCTTTTTGTGCCTCGCCTCCTAAAGGTGTCCATGCCCATGTTCATGTCAGTGCCACGCCTGCCAAGGGCGCCCTGCACCTCGCCTGCCAAGGGCACCTGGGCTCGTGCTCACCTCAGTGCCTCAACTGCCAAGGGCGCCCAACGTTTGGCTCCTTGCCTGCCAATGGCACCCTTGCCTACCTCAATGCCTTGCCTAATAAGGGCGCCTATTCTGTGCTCCTCGCACCTTGCCTAATAAGGGTGCTTGCACACCTTGTTAGCCAAGGGTATCCGCGCCTATGCTCACCTTGGTGCCTCGCCTGCCTTACCCGCCTCAGAGCCTACCACCTCACCTGCCTTGGTGCCTACTTCCCTAGTCTAGGTGCGTTTCCAGCTTTGGCTCCGCCCATTGCATCGCGCTCATCTAGAAGCACCCCAAGTGCACAATCACCCTTATTGAGGCTCTCCTCCTCGCATTTGGTGCCCTCACCTCCCGTGTCGGATGCCATGCTTCGTTAGCTCTGTCCTGTCGGCGTCCGTGCCTCTTGCGTAGTGCCTCACTGCTTGCACCTGCTCGCGTCTCCTGCTGCCAAAGCCCTCTGTCTACCCTCACCACCATCTCATTCCTCATCTCCATCTCTTAGGAGTAAGCCTCCTGAGTTGCCAGTAGCTCGGGCTAACTCAATCTCTACTCTTACACAAGGAGCCTCAGTCTTTAACTTAGTGGTTATCTCGCGAGTCGCTGAATGTTCGGCATAACTTTGCCTCTACTCTCATGCAAGTAGCATCAGTCTCCAACTTAGCGGCTCTCTCGCGATTCGTCGAAAGGTCGGCCTAACTTTGCCTTTACTCTCACGCAAGTAGCCTCAATCTCCAACTTAGTAGCTCTCTTGCGAGTTGCCGAAAGGTTGGCCTAACTCTACCTCTACTCTCACGCAAGTAGCTTCAGTCTCCAACTTAGCAACTTTCTCATGAGTCACCGAAAGGTCGGCCTAACTTTGCCTCTACTCTCGTATAAGCAGCCTCAGTCTCCAACTTAGCGCTTCTCTCATGAGTCACCAAAAGCTCGGTCTAACTTTCTATCTGCTCTCATGTAATCAACCTTAGGAGGTGCAAGTCTTTCGTGAGCCATTCACGACTCCTCCTTTACAACCCCATCGTGTCTATGTCTGCCTCATCAAATTTTAGCTGCTAAAAGAGTATAATGACAAGATTTATTACTAATGCCCTCTCCCCCAAATCCCATTAGGCTCGAGGCATGTGAGCAAATGACAGGCCCCGCCCAGACAGGGCCCAACTCAGAGGGATGCAAGTCAGGCCCACCACAAGAGGGAGAAAACGACGTCAGCTCAGTCGTGCCATCTTGAGAGAGTCAAATCAGTCGTGTCGTGGCGAGAGACTCAATCCACAACTAACATACGAGGAGATCTCCTTGGGACGTGCATGTCACCATCTCCATGGAATTGTCTCACCTGTTATGAGAAGAGCGTCACCTCTATCAAACTACCTCACCTGATACGAGAAATGCGCCTCAATATGTTAGGAAACGCTTATAAATTGTAAGCCACATTAACAAAATTGGGCATATCACTAACACTTGAGCACCCTACACTCCTTGATGCAATAAAATACTCTGACCATCTTAACCCTTCATAGTGGAGTAGGTCACCTTGATTGAACTATTTAAATTATGTTTTGCTTGTGTTGACTATTATCATTTATTACTACTACATTAAATACTTGGCAAGTGGTGCATAAATACGTTTTGTGCATCATTAGTTTTATTTCGTGGAAAAATATTTTGCGTCGCAAAATTATATTTTGATGTCGTTGAAAAAATATAATATGAAAATTGGGGCTGAGTCTTCCTTAAGGGACTTATAATGAGTTCAGTCTGTCAAGAAAACTTATTTGGGGATAAGTTCATTTTTAATCTTTACTAATAAATAGTTAAATCCACTATTTTTTTAAAACTCCAAAATACCATTTCTTGAAAGTAGTTTAAATTAATTTCCTATCTTGAAAATTATCATCCCTTAGTTCAATATCAATGAAGATATGCCACTGAAGAAACATGCTTTGATGAGTCATCCAAATTGTTGTCAGAAATTTCTTTGTTTCATTGAGAAACAGACTGGCGGTGATAAAGATTCACTAGAAGAGGTGTTTTCAGCAAGGATTTGAAAATGGATTCGAGTGATGTGTCCACATTCAACTCAGCAGTGGTGTTGATGTAATTGTGGAAAGGGAATGCATTGAAGGCTCGTTCAAGTGCTGCTTGATTTGGGATCTTTTTCCATAGCTACTGTACTTGGCTTAGGGTTTTAGTTTATGCATCACGACGAAAAAGATTAGACTCAGAGGTTCGAATTGGTAGAAATGTACGATTTTGTATGCCTTCACCGAGTTGGTTGGTGAACTCTAGAAGCAATCACCTTTTTGATATGAAATGCGTTAATCCCAAATTTGGATCCCAAATGACTAGGGACATTTTGATGAGTGGGTCGGATTTTTGACCATGTTACTTTTTTGTTGAGCGTGTTATTGTTATTGCTAGTTTTTCAAATATTACTATTTTTTTTAGTTTAAATGTTACTATTTTTTTGTGTTTAAATGATATTATTTTTTGTGTTTGAATTTTACTATTTTTTGTTTTTAATGTTATCATATATATAGATAGATATGAGAGAGATAATTTTAATGTTAATCAAATCCTATGTTAGTTTTCAAAATTTTTTTTAATTAAATATAACTATTAGGGGTATTTTGGATAATGAAGATCAAAATAGACTTAATATTAAACAAGTTTCCTTAATGAACTTATCATCAAATAAGTCCACAAAGTGGGACTGACCTCCAAATTTATCAAATATAATATTTAATAATTTAATTGATTTTTTGCAACGTAAATAAATCTTCGCAATTAATTTTGGATTAATCAAAGTATAAATATATTGATGATGCAATTGAAATGTCGCAATTAAGTAAATTTCACAACAAAAAATAAAAGCGTCTCAAAACCAATTTTTTTTTGTAGCCATATATTTTGGTGACGCAAGAAAAAATGTCGTGAGTAAATATCTTTTGTGACGCAAATTGAAATTTTCGCAAAATATAATTTATGTTCCACCTTTCCCGACGAAACAATTTTTGTTGCAAAAAAGTTAATTTTTTTATTTATAAATAACCTCTTTTAAAGAATAGTTTCCAAAAAAATTTTGCACTAGTTTTCAATAAGTAAAAAACACCAATAATTTTTATCACCTATTTTTCAATCAAAAACCAACATAACTAATAAATTTGGCATGTTTTCAACCAACACATCTAACAAGAAGTACCAAACTAACCACAATACCATAATAACAACATAAGAACACAACTTCCCATAAATACAACTTATATCATTCATCAAAGACTCCAATGTATCCAACAATCAATATAACTAATACATATACCCTGTTTTCAACTAATAACCAACATAACTAAAAAAAAGTACCAAACTAACCATAATAATGACATAAGAACACAACTTCACATAAACACAACTTATACGATTCATCAAAGGCTCTAATGTATCCAACAACCAACACAACTAATACATATACCTTGTTTTCAACCAACAACCAACACAACTAAAAACACATTCCAAACCAACCACAATACATAATACCATTACCATAAACATATGAACACATAACTTCCCATGAACACAACTTATACCATTCATCAATCTTCAGCCTGAATCCAGAAATCCATCATCCATCTGTTATAAAAAATGACAAACATTAACAAATCATGAATTAATTTTTCCTAAAACATACAAATAAAATGAACTATAAAATTGCTTAATTAATCGTGTCTCAATTTGAGATCCATAGTGAGACACCATTTGTTCCTACAACTTAGTTGGGACTACGTCGAGGTGGCCGACTGGTCTTGGTAGCCACTAGTGAGGTTTTCCACAAAGTCTCACCCGAAATGGGTTGTTTCAATGGAATTTAGACTAGTACTTAAGTGGTATTTGATAAAACTGAAAACTAAACACTAAAAATTGAATGCTGAATTTTTTTAATTCGAAAACTGTTTGTTGTCGACTGAAATTTACGTATTGAATTTAATCAAACTGTTTGACAAATATCAAGAGCTGAAATCTGAAAATTATTATTATTTTAATTTTGTCATTCCCTTTAATCATCTTTCCACAACTGTCTTATTCTTATCATCACCATCTCAACAATGGTGGTAATGGTGGTGACATAATAGTGGTGCTGGTAGTGGTAGTGGCATAATGCTAGTGGTGGCGACAACAATGGTGATGGTGATGGTGGTGGTGACACAATGGTAGTGGTGGTGGCAATGACAGTGGTAGTTGATGATGCACAAATTGGTCTCGTGTAAGATCAACAGTCGAATATGTAAAGTAGTGCAATTAATGAGTAATAAATAAGATAATCAATGACAAAACAGTAAATAAGAGCAAACACGCAGATACATAGTGGTTCGGTCTGGATGACCTACTCTACTCTCGAGAAATGACAACAGTGGTCGGAGGTCTTTATTGATGAATAAAGTAACTAAAAGAGTTACAATAGCAAGGAGAGAGAAAACAAGTGTGTAGAGAGACAAAGCTTAAAGTGAGGGATGTGTTGGGAGAGATGTTGTGAGAGTAGAGATGTCTCCAAGGTGTCTCTTCTTGTGGAGAGAGCTTACATTATATAGGTTTGGTGAGGCAATGAGGTAAGGGAGAGGGCACCTCCTCTTTAGTAAGTACGATTAAGGTAGGATTGGATTTTCATGAGTTCATATCCCGATAGTATCTCTCACTTGCTCCTAGTTCTCCGGGTTTCTTGGATCCTGAACTGGGTCAGACCTGCAAAGTGGGCCTGGGCCACCCTTTGGCTGACTTTGGCCTTCTTGATTTATTGGGTCTGGCCCAGTTGATTTTGGACTCATCAATTGCCCCCCTATGCCCCAAGCCTCTGACTGTTTACGAGAGGAGGAGGTTGAGGGCTTGAGCTTCTTCTTCACTTGAGTGAGTAGGAGTTTTTCTTGCTCCCCACGGTGCCTTTTCATTTTTAGGGACTCTCTGTTAAGTCTAATGTCATCGGATGTTTTTTGCATTTTTTGGCATTCCTTGTGCTGGGTCTTCATCTATAAATAAAGGTCTTTAATATCTCCCTCCTCATTCCCCTTTTCATTTTCTTTGGGGCTTCTCTTAGGGCATCTCCAACCCTTACTCAAATTTAGACTCAAATTTAAATTTGAGTAAAAAAGTCTAAAAAATTTGCTCTAACATTTGACTTAAACTTATATCAAATCAAGGAAAACTTATTTTTTTACTCAAATCAAGGGAGACTCAAATATTTAATCGTGAGATTTCACTATTTTTTAAAAATTCAATGGTCATCCTTACTCCATTTTAAATTTGAGTTTGTCCTTATTTAAATTTGGGTTTCTGCTTCTTTAAATTTGAGTTTGTCCATTGGAGTCTCTTTTATCTAATTATGCTTTTTACTCACAAGTTAATTTAAATTTGAGTAAAAATTTAAGTTATGGTTGGAGATGCTCTTAGAAGCTATCCCTCAAGGCTTCTCCAAGAAGCCACCTTCTTTTATTTAAAGGCTTCCTCTAGAAGCTACTATTCCTCAAACCCATTCCTCTCCCTTAATCTTCTCTTCCCCAAGTCATAACAAATCCATGGAGACTAATAGTTCAAAGAAGCTTGGAGAGGATTTCTGTGCTGATAGGGGCGACGCTTAAGGGGCTTATGTTGAAGGCGTCGCCCATGGGGCTTGCCTAGGCGGCACCCATGTGGCTGGCCTAGGTGGCACGTATGGGGTTGCCTCTCTTGTTAATGGCGTTAGGGACTCGGGTAGTGGAGCAGTGGAGTAGGGAGGAGACCGTGGTGTTGGGTTCTCGGTTATAGGCAGTAGAAACTTGATAGAGAGGGTAGCCGAAGAGCCCAAGGAGGGAGGCACTAGGGGTGACGCCCAAGGTGCTGGCCTCGCTGTGAGTTCAATGGTTTGGTTTGACTGGGTTGAGGGTAGATAAGTTGGTGAGTCTTTGATATTTCGTAGGCCTAGTCACGGTTTATGTTTAGATACTCATCCATCTTATCCCTAGCTTCCCATGAATCAATCAAACATTTATACTCTATTGGAGGAGGGATTCGAGTTGAGATGATATCCCTATTGGAGTGACCTCTTGGATTAGCTAAATTTTGTTTCTCATTTCATTTTCACCAAAACATAATTCACCAAACAACTTTCAACAACAAAAGATTTTACACTTTCTTTCACCCAAAAATCATCTTCCCTTTGGTTCACATCCTTCCCCGTGGCAACGACCTTGGAGTACCTCCAAGTAAAACACGATCCACAAAAATCTCATTGCGCTTGGGGAGCATTTTTGTTCATACGCATAACACATATCCACCATCCCATTTTCCCATCTCCTTGCCCTTTCTTTTGACACTACTTAAAGGTAGAATGAAATTCCCCTCCATCCATATAAAATGCATTTTGAGGGATGATATTTAGGGGTTAGGGATAACAATGAAAATTAACCAAGCATTTTTGGCACCGTTGCTAGGAAGGCAAGTGTCGAATCGAGAAGGTGATTTCTGGATGACAGGGGTAAGTCCCGTGATTGTCATCATGGGCTGAGGTACGTTGTTCCGTGTATATATATCTTTGTTTGGGTATAATTTGATTTGTAGATAGTTTATTGCATGTGGAAAAGGGACGAACAAAACTGATTGATTAGACAACCCTTAGAGCCCGACATGAATATTGACCAAAATCCACCCAAGGATGCGGGTGATAATTTTGATAATCTTGATGCCAATCCGAATGCTTAAAAGGATGGTGGAGTGCCTGAACCTCGAATGCCAAATGTTCCAAGGGGTGGGGGAGTTCCCGAAGCTAGAATGCCTAATCCATGGATGTAATTTCCCCCTCCTGTGAATGAAGGGAATAACTTCCTAATGGACCCTCTGACGAGGTCTATGAGGGATTTCCTTCAACTAACCCGTAGCACCACACCCTTCTGCATCCATTTACCGATCCAAGCTCATCTTTTCGAAGTTAAGCCAGGAATGTTACAACTACTTCTTTCATTCCATGAGATTGAAAAGGAAAAAAATTCCTACACCTACATATGGGAGTTTGAGGATATATTTGTAACCATGATGTTTACATTGATGCTTTGTTACGAAGCTTGGGATGTATGCTCATGTAGGGGGTAAGGTAGTTGCTTATGGCTCAAGACAACTAAAGATTCATGAGCAAAATTATCCTACCCATGATTTAGAGCTTGTTGTTGTAGTTTTTGCTCTTAAGTTGTGGAAGTGTTACCTTTATGGAGAAAAGTTTCAAGTATTTTCATTTCATAAGAGCCTCAAGTATATTTTCACACAGAAAGACTTGAACCTTCGGCAGCGAAGGTGGATTAAATATCTAGAAGACTATGATTTCACACTCAACTACCATCTGAAAAAGGCTAATGTAGTAATAGATGCACTTAGCTGGAAGTCTCGGGGTGAAATCAATGTTCTTGCTGTTCACAGGTGGAAGATGATTGATGCTTTGGAGGAGTTTGATCTGTTGGTGGATAGATGGAAAGGTCGACCATGCTTATTTAATCTTATAGTTCGACTAATTCTCTAACAAAGGATTGTGGAATTACAACGATTAGATACAGAGTTGGAAAATGTCCGGGGTAGATTGGAGAGGAATGAGATGATTGAGAATTGGGCAATACGTAATGATGAGTTACGGTTTCGTGGTAGACTATGTGTACTCAATAATGACCAAGTACAAGAAGAGGTGTTGGGTGAGTGTCATCATTCAAAATTCTCCATACATCCGGGTAGTACCAAGATGTATAGAGACATGAAACGTCAATATTAGTGGAAAGAAATAAAACAAGATGTAGCTAAGTACGTCTCAAAGTGCGTGGTATGTTAGCAGGTGAAGATTGAGCATCAAAAACTTGGAGGACTACTACAGTCCTTGCATATTCCGAAATAGAAGTGGAATTCCATCACAATTCCATCACCATGGACTTCGTGTCTGGCTTTCCACGGACTGCATGAGGGCATAATGCCGTATGGGTCATTGTTGATAGACTCACCAAGTCCGCTCATTTCTTGAGTATGAAGACCACTGACACATTAGAGACCTTGAGCAAGATGTATATTCGCGAGATTGTTAGATTACATGGAGTTTCGCTATCTATTGTTTTGGATTGTGATTATCGTTTCATGGCGTAATTCTGGCAAAGTCTACAACGAGCTATGAGGATATAGTTACACTTTAGCACCGTCTTCCATCCCCAAAAAGATAGCCAATCTGAGAGGGTGATATAAATTTTGGAGGACATCTTACGAGCTTGTGTGTTAGACTTCAAGGGAAGTTGGAGTGATCATTTGCCGTTGGTGGAATTCGCACACAACAATAGTTTACAATCTAGCATCGGCATGACACCTTACAAAACATTGTATGGGAGACCATGTTGGTCACCGACTTGTTGGCTAGAAGTTGAAGAGAGTAGTTTGTTTGGGCCAGAAATTGTGCGCGAGACTACAGAGAAAATTCAACTCATTCGAGAGAAACTACGTACAACACAAAGTAGACAGAAAAGCTATGCAGATCGACGACGAAGACCCTTGGAATTCCAAGAGGGGGACTATGTGTTCCTTAAGGTGTCACCTAAAAAAGGAGTGTTTAGATTCGGCAAGAAGGGAAAATTAGCGCCAAGATATACCAGACCATTCGAAGTGATCAAAACAGTGGGCAAAGCGGCGTATCAACTTTGGTTATCAGCTTAGTTTTTAGGGGTACATGACATGTTCCATGTACCAACGTTGAGGAAATGTCAATTGGGTACCACACAGGTTATGGATTTGGAAGATATTGAGGTTCAAGATGGAGTAACATATGAAGAACAACCGGTAAAGATTCTCGAGACCAAGGAGAAGGTACTTCGCAACAAAGTCATCCAACTGGTGAAGGTCTTGTGGCAACATCACAGAATGGAGGAAGCTACTTGGGAACCCGAGCTAGAGATGCGAGAGAAGTACTTTTATCTATTCGTTACTTGAGGTGAGTTTCGAGAACGAAACTTTCTTTAAGGGAGGTGGATTGTAAACCCCACACTTTTATCTTTATATATGTATATAGGCTTTTATAGCAAGTAATTTTTTCTTTTGAAATGAATATGGTAAAATTCGAGTAAATAGTAGTTAAAACTTAGTTTTAGCTTGCAAATATATGAAATCATTGTAATAGAACTTGTACCAACTCGGTTTGATGTACAAAAGTATGTTGTATAAGTTTGAGTTGGAATTAGAAGGGTTTGGAATTGATTGGAAATGAAGGAGGATTTGTAGAAAAACAAGCAAAACCTTCCGGAAGGTTAAGGTAAATGCTAATCTAGTGGGCAAAACCTTTCGGAAGGTCGATGAAAACCTTCTGGAAGGTTAAAGTAATGTTCTTCCGAAAGGATAATGGAAAAGTTTGTCCAGTAGGCAAACCTTTCGGAAGGTCGATGAAAAACCTTCCGGAAGGTTAATGGAAATGTTTGTCTAGTAGACAAACCTTCCAGAAGGTTTTCCAAAAATCTGAATTTTTAAGTCGTGAATAACCGGCCTTCCTTTTACTATAAATACTTAAGGACGTCCCATTTAGCCCCGTTTCAACACTTCTAACCCTGAAAAACCTTAGAGAAGAAGAAAGAGAGGGAAAAACACAAGATCAAAGGGGATTCCCACTTCAAGAAGATCAAAACCTTAGTTTTTCAAGAACACCAAGGTAGGGGTTCCTTCCATTCTTGTCCATTGAAGCTAGGGCATGTATGTATATGTATGTTTCCACTCTTAATCATATGTATATGCTATGAAATCATGATTCCTTGAGATTTTTGCAATCGTTACCATGTTTTAAACAAAGCTATGGTTATATAATCATGAGATTTATTTTCTTGTCATAAAATCCTAGTTTTCAAAAGAGATGAATTTTTCTCTTAATTCTTCCTTTATTCTTGATGTCGAAACCCTAGTGCTTTGTGTTGAGTAATAAAATGATATTTGTGATGATCTCTTGCTTAAATTCCTAAATTGTTCTATTGGAAAAATGCCGATGAAATTGGAGATTTATGATTTACTTGTGATTTAAGAATTTGGTTGGAATTGTATCTCTTGTATGGTTGTTGTGATGTACTTGAATTGTATTCGAGTACTGCCGTAGAGTGTTAGAGGTTAGTCTATCCCAGTGGGGGTGAAATGGTTTCCTAACACTTGTAGTGGTTTGTTGTTTGTGAGAGCAACCACTATTGTTCACGTAAGTTCGAGGCTGAGGGTTGATATACATTTCCTAAGAAGGATTCGTCAGTGCCGTGAGAGACGGTATACACCATTCCTAAAATGTTTGGGATTGTGTGATTGTGGTAGGTGAACGAGGTAGAATCAGGGTGTAGATTCATGGGAAGCAACCAACATACATGAGAATATAGGATGACACTATTGAACGATTATTATTGTGTGGAATTGGTTTCCTACAAGAGGTTGTGGAGGTATGAGACTCTATAACAACTTGTGGGAAATGATTTATTGTTGGGACATTCATTTTTTTACTATTCATTTAAATTATTACTTTTGCGTAAACTTGAGATCCGTTGAAATGTTCCGATTTTATTTCAGAAATTGATATATGATATTTGCAAAATGAGGCTGACTTGCTTTATACGTTTTCTAAATCTTGTTTGAGTTTGGGAGGAATGTTGCTACAGAGCTTAGTGCTTACCCCCCTGCAAACTATATATTTTTCAGATTGTGGTCTAGACGAGGAGCTTAGAGTTGAGGAGCCGATACATTGGGAAGCGCCACTAGACCGACTCATGGATCCCGAGGTGGACGTCTAGGGTGATACTCTCCTAGGTACTAGACTAGGAAATTCTTTTGAGATTATGTAAAGACTAATCTTTTGTTATTCCGTTGCAAAGTTTAAACTTGATTCTTTTGTGATGTAGATGTCATAGTTCGGCATATTCTTTTGGACAACGTTGTAGATATTGTGGATAATGAATGAAATTATTTTTAATTATGGATGTTACTAGCTGCTCTCGTGTTGTGAATGATTTTTAGATTGTAATGCCATTCAAGGGAGATTTTGGGGCGTTACAACGGGTAGCTTACCCACAGCCCAACCAGCGAGCTTATTGGGCAGGCCTACTCGCGGGCTTTTTTATATACAACTTCATTTAAAAGTAATGAATATTTTTGTAACTTAATATTTGGGTAAATTATATTTTTAAATCAAAAATAGAGTTACAATGAATAAAAATAAAATAATGAATAATTTTATTTTTGATTAGGGGATAAACTACATCTAATATAATGAATACATCCCAACTAGGTTGATAATTACTCACTTATCTTTTATCTATTATTTGCATTACTTTACCTTTCAAAATTTGTATGCTTAATACATGGAAAAGAAAATAATACATTATTTATAATATTTAAATTTTAAAACTTCAAATTTCGACATAGGAAGACTTATTTCAAAGTTTCAAATTTAATGGTCTAAAAATATAATTTTCTTTCAAAGGAAGGGTGGACGGGTTGGGCTTGGCGGGCGGGGCAGGCTCTTGGGTGGGGTAATGGGTTTGGGGGAAAATTCAAGCCCTCTTTTTAAGGATACTGGGCGGGGGCTCGGGCTCGGACGGGCCAACTATTAGGCCTATTGGGTTTCGGGCATATTTTTTTCGGACTGAGTAACGGGACCCGTGATAACCTGGTCCATGGATACCCCTAATTTTCACTAAGAATATATCATTTAGTGACAAGTGTATTGATTTGATCTAAAAATTTAATTGCCATGTTGATTTATTTATTGAAAACATTTCTCCTTGTTTATCAATACAGTTGCTGTTAAGATGTCATTTTAGTTGGCTACTTCAACAAACACCAGGGTGTTCAAAATTTCTTGCTCTTTATTGGCAGTTGGCAACCTGTGATTAGTCTGGTGTGACAGGTTAAACTGTTGGATTATCATGCACTATTGGTTCAACCCATTCATCGCGAAAGAAGTATTACATCAAGAGTAATACTATTTGGACCTAAAAATAATATCTAATTTACTGACATAATGACATAACTTCATAGAAATCATTGAATCAATAATAAATTCTAAAATTTGAGGGGGTCTATAATGAATCCAAAAGTCACAGTGAATTAAGTCAATAAATTATGTCAGTTGTTAGGAAATTCACACGAAATTTCCAAACCTGTGAGAAACAACAATAGAGAAAACACACGGTAAAGAAAAAAAAAATAATCACACACACAAGACTGTATTTATGTGGTTCGACAATTTGCCTACGTTCATGAAGTTGCAAGGATTTAACTATTATCAAGAAGGGATATAGAGCGACCGTACAGAGTCAATCAAACCCTAATCACCCAAAAGAAACAAGTTTTATATATCTTGCACTGGGCTACAAACAATCAGGCCCAAAAAATTTTCCTCTAGGGCGTTGCCCCCGAACCTCCACGAGACTTGTCCATGAGTGCTACGGCTTAGGCCTATCGTCCCAACCTTTAGCTCCATGGACTAAGCCTCAAAAAATTTTTCATTAAAAATCATGCAACATTATTTTGGGTTGGGTCAACATCCAGATCAACATAAAACTAGACTCCACAAAAGCCTAACAAATCTCCCACTTGGAGACTTGCTCAATCACCAACATCAGTTGCAATCCTCCCAAGAATAATTCCTCATCCCTGCAACTCATCTTCTTGTCCTTAATCTTCTTATGATCTCTTTAAAAAGTTTTGAAAGTGCTTGACTGATTTGAGTTTAGGAAGTGCATGTACCTTGAATTAAGCAATCAAAGGAATGTAAGGGAAGAGTTGGTTCCTCCCATATAGGACCGAGAATGCCAAAAGAGAAAGATCTTTATTTAACCATATAAAGAGACTTGAATATTTAGAGCCCTATATAAATCTTCTCCAAACTGTCCAAGGGCCTACTTGACCCTTGTGAAAGATCAATTGGTAACTACCTGTTGAGTTGATCTCAAAGAGCCAACCAAACCGAGGTCGGTGAAAAAGGATAAGGTAAGCATCCAATTCAGCATCAGTCGAACTAACATATCCAATTTATCTTGCAACATATCTAGTTTATCCTGAAGTAGTATTTCTCGAAGTAGCATTCCTTATAAGTAGAGGATGAAACCCTTGCTTATTTATCCCCACGAGTTGATCCATGATTTGATGTAGGTCTTCTTACTATCAACTGGCCAAGGGAGAATATTAAACTTTCAGTCAATACTGTTACCAGGTACCTTTCAGCTAACCTATTTCTATTTGTATTTTCTTATCAGCTCTAATATGTTGCTATGTAGTTTAAGATTCCCCATTTAATGCTTTTGGTTGGACAATTTATCTGCCTTCACTTATTAGCTTATGTGTATGATCTACAAAATGTTTGATCTTATATCATTAACTTACTGGGGAATTGGCTATTGTTTGATCTTTTTTCAATGCTCAATTCTTAAAATTTGCTTCTTCTTTTTTTTTTTGAGTTGGTGTGCATCTGTGAATTCTGTGTGGATGTCTTCATGAAAACCATGCTAAAGATGTTAACAATTAAGGGTTTATAGTTTGGTGCCATGTCTGATGAAACAGTTTTGTATATTTGGTTCCATCCTCTAGAATACTCCAGTTTTGTATATTTGGTACTGTGTAACTGGGGCAAGCATTTTCCTCAATATCAAGCTTTGTCGTATAAACAAATTTAAGTTGTATATTTGGGCCTAGTTTTACAAGGGTTCTATACAAGGGCGGAGTCAGAATTTTTGTTTATCCCGGGTTAAGTTAAACATTCATACGACTAACAAAATACAATATGTTGGCCCTAAAATTTTGTTTTTTTAATTGTGGCCCAAAAAATTTGTTTTTAATGTTGGGCCAAAAATTTTATTTTTTTAATGTTGTGTCAAAAGTTTTTGTGATAGGTTAAGGTAGATTTTAATAAGTTTGGGTAGAAAATATTGGGCTCAATTTTTTTTTTTGTTTTAAATGGGTTAAATTTTTTAATTTTTTTGAGTAAATAATGTGAGTTTAATATAAATGAGGGGGACACACATAATATATTATATAAATATATAATACATATACCCTACTAATAAAAAAAAAAAAAAAAAAATTTTGGGGGGGGGGGGGGGGGTGGACCACTTGCCCACCTGGCCCAGCTATCCCTCTGCCCCTGCGTAATCCCTCTCTATTCCGATTAAAATAGAAATAGAAAACACTGAAAAACTTTTTTTTTTCATGATTATTCAGGCTTAAGCCTTAAGGGATTTGAAAAATTGGGCTAATGATTAGTGATTTAATGTGCTGGTACTGACAGCCTTGTATGAAAGTGGTTGTTTTTTTTTTTACTCTGGGCTTAAGCCCACTAATGACTCCGTCCCTGGTTCTGTAATTGTTTGTCTTTCATTGTTTTGGATAAACTGTGGTATTCATAGTATATTTTCTGAAATATTAATAAGCTTGCTAATTTCACATCATTTCATCTAAGAATGTCTGGATATTTGGTTCAGTTGGTTTCTGGCATCTATTTCTCTAATTGGAAATCACTTGTATAGTTTCGATATGTTAGTGTAACAGAGCATAAATTTAGTTGTTACAGCCTTAATTCAGTTGTTACATGATGTAGCCTGCTAGTTACTGCTGTTTTCTCTTAGCACAACCTTCCCAAGTAATCTTATTCTTCATATAGTTTTCATCGATGTGTTTAGTCAAATATTATTCTTATGTATATCTTCCAGTTGGCAATTGACCAAAGTCTACTGGTCTTGCAAATTGATGATCTCGAGTTGACCAAAGTGTAGTGAGTGGCATATGGCAGAACAGGGGTGAGAATTTGAATAATTATGTTGGATGGGTTGTCATCTACATGCGTAAAAACTAATTACATCATTCTCATGGTGCTGAGGTCTGAAGTATACATAGAGATCTCATGTATGTAAATTTTTTTAGTGACTGATGTATTCCCACCGAGATGTATTTTTTTGGGTAGCGGAATAGTGATGGTATTTGATTATTTACAGTAGGCTGGAACTTTGCTTAGGTACCTGAGAGAACCAAGACAAGAAACTTCTTCAACTTCAAGCCCCCTTACAGAGGTATTTTAATTGAATTTATATTATAATTAAAGTATTAGGTTTGTTGACTGTATATGTAAGAAGTGTTTGATATTTTATACCAAGTGGTTGAGAAACTTGGTGGTTTATGATTGAAAGCGAAAAGAAAATGGTAGAAGTTAGTGAGAAGAAGCTGACCTTTTTGGGTGTAGTATTTGTTGACTAGGATTTTGGGAGTTTTGTTTCTCTGTTGTTAATTTTGTTTTGTGGAGGAGGATTTTGGGACTTGTTTGCTTGGTTCGTTTGTTTGGTTGATTCAAATTATGACTGAAGGATTCCTGGTATGGTGTATGATTAGCAAGGGCAACCTAATTCAAGTAGGGGCGTTGGCGAAAATGTTATGTGAGACATTATTAATATTTATCCATTAATAATTGTATATTAATTAATTATCAAAATATTAACATATATTTATTTAAAATCATTTGTTTTACCTTTTGAGGCACAACATACAAATTCAAATTTTACAAATAAATTTTACGTTAACCGAAGTTAAATCAAGAGATCAAATAAAATAATACATATTATTCGTTAACAGAGTTGGTTTGTGTCCTTTTCAATCCTCAATAACAGTCACTCTGATATTTCTCTTTCACCGATGTCTTGCTCTTTTTAATATCTGTGCAAGTTCTATTTGACCTCTGTATGCTTCAAAAGATACAGGATGCTTTGAATGTTTGCAGGAGCGGCATCTGTCGGGGTACAGTACTTGAATGTTTGCTTGATCGCCCCATTTAATTAATTTTTTATTTTTATTTTTTAACTTGGGTTGGGCATTTTTTTATAGGAACTCCCATTTAACTTTTAACAATTTTTAGTAGTAAAAGTTGTCATTTTTTGATTTTGGATTTTTTATACTTACTATTGAATTGAATATGTGGTACATGGATTGGTGGAATGCATAGGTTTTATGCCCACTTAAAAAAAATATATTAATAGAAATTGATGGTGCCCTAAAATGCTCAACCCAAGTTCAGAACAAGGTTTAGTAACTGTAATAGAAGTTTTTGTTCCGTGTATTTGTATTACTTGGAGAAGAAGGTTGTAGTAGGATTCTTGGCTTATTGTCTATGTGAATGGTGTCTCATCAATACAAGTTTTTCAAATATATCATTTACATAACGGGATGGTGTTCTACTTATACAAGTGATTTTCTAAGGTTTTTTGTGATCTTCTTCTTCCCTCGGCTGATTTTGTGGTCCCCTCAATCAGAGGTCTACGTGTTACTCGTGTACAAACTTTAAGAGATCTTTGTATAATATTTTAAATGTTAGGGATCTGAGTAATTAAGTGATAAATTTCAAGGGATCTAAGTATAATTCTTCCTTTTAAATTTTATAATCTTTCTTTTTCTCGCTTTTCATCCAAAATTTTTACTGTATGAAGAGTATTATACTTGGCGCCTAGGGAGAGAAAAAAGAAAGGTAGAACCTTCCAGCTTTCATTCGTTAATCCTCATATTCCTTCCTTACACACGTCCACGCCATGATAGACACTATCTTGGACCAGCTGTGATTTGTACTGTTAGATACTTTGCTTTCTTGTTTAACTTCAAAGCTGCATGAAGATTCCTACAAAAGGATTCATAAAATGTGACGTAGTTGTGAGAGAGACCCAGAACTCCCATTGAACACTCTGATCTTGGTATCAGAGCTAGACACTGACTTTGAAGGTGACTTTCAAACCTTCAAACTTCCATCAATGATTTCGGCATCCTCAAAGTATCCATACCCATGACAGGTTAATGTGGGAGATTTCGTGACCACCAAGCTCTCCCAATCTTACTACTATATGTGGAAGTCAATGATACTTAGTCTCATTGAGGCTTATGGCTTGCTTGGTTTCATTAATGGCGAAATAACACCACCTCCGGAGAGAATTACTGTCGCTGATGATAGTTCTGCCACAGGAACGAGGGAGGTACAAAACCCGGAATACGAGGACTGGAAAAGAACAGATGGGCTATTAAGGCCTTGGATCCTAGCAACACTCAATGAAGATCTCCTTATACATGTCTCGAGGTTTGAAACTGCCAAGGATGTGTGGACAATAATAGAAGAAAGCCTAACTCAACCTAACCTCCAAGTGATTGGCATCGGTAAGGGAATAATACTATGAACTATCATCCAATTTCTTTGTTTCCTTTTGTGTTCAATTTCTCTTTCTATGTGGTATAAAAATAGTCATATATATCTTGATTGATTTGACTAAAAGGAGAATATGGATGAAACCGTTATTTTGATGGAGACGAATAATTATATAAATTATAAAAATATCACCATCTTCGTCATCGCTTTTAACCAATTCACTGAATCCACGATAACCACCACCATTGTGTCTCTCCAGTCCCATAAACAGTTATAGGTTGGGCACGTATATTCTCTATTAGGTAAAAATAATATGATATATTTTTATTTTTTACACCGTATTTGATACTTAAAAATTAATTAAAAATAGATAGACAAAAAACAGTATACAATATCTATGCAAACAAATAAATAATTAAAAAGAAGTTAATTATAATCTTTTACAAAAAAAATGGTTAATTATATAAGAGATGTGATCAAAAAATCAATGCCTTGAGAAGTGCGACATTTCATTGATTATTGGTGCACGAGATAATTCCTACAATAGTATGAGATAGTGATCTTCAAGCTGACGAACCTGAAACAACAGGGTCAGAAAAAAGGGGGCCAGGCGAGCACCCGACTAATCCCCTCTGAAGCTCAAGTCAGTGTAAAGTCGAAGGATTTTGCTCAATGGACTATTTTTTTAGTTCAAGTTTGCCTACCTTTGTCCATTTTTTGAGGAGTATTTATACCTGAATTAGCAATGATTGCCAAAGATCTCCAGTCTCATCTAGACGTTTTACATCTGACACACCATTCCTCGTATAATGAGTGTTTTATACTCACGTCTCCTCCTATTGAATGTTAGGAAAATAGGGTAAATGTTCGGCCAAATGCCGAGCATTTATGTCATTCCCCGAGTACCCAAATCCCCCAGATCGGCATTCGACATCAACTGAGCATTGAATACTCGGGGGGAACAGTTCCTCGGGAGAGCCGATCGAGTCGTCTCGTCGCATCAGTCATTAATGTTTAGCCACCATGACAGTAGGCTTAGACTCCCAAAGGGCAGGTGCTGGCATACGCGCATTTATTCACCTTGTCACTATCACTCATTCTGCCATAAATAGGGGGTCACATTGCATTAAATACGATGTCAGCTGTTGTATTTGGCTACTTCGTGTCACCATACCTCGGCTTACCTCCTCGGCTCCCTTGGGAGATCCCAACGACTTCATTATTCCACGTGTTAACCCGGGGGCTGTAGAGCCACCAAGAGTCCAGCCAATTGCCCCCTAGCCGCCATCTTTTTTGCAGTGTAAGACAAGTGGCGTAAAGATATTGGGGGCTCCATCATCACGCCTTATTAATAACGATGGTTACTTGCACATCTGGTGCTGCCCTTTTCAAATGCCCTAATGATGACCCAGCTTTTCAATTTTCGCTCCCTGTGAGGCAGTATAAACAGGAGGTTTTCATACTTTCTCAGAACTTTTGCATCCTCAACCTCTCTTCAGCAATCAGACCCCGAGTGCTGCTCTGTTCTCCTCCGAGTTTCCTTCGTCCTCCGAGCTCTCTCTTCGAAGACCATCTTCCTATAAGTACTTTCACTTGAGCTTTTTCTCCCTTCATTTCCCTCTACATTTTCGTCCTTTTAACGCTCACCAATGGCTAAAACTAGTAGAACTAGGGGGGAGACGTCTGTTAGGGCTAGGACTACCCACAAGATGAGGAGAACCCAATTGACTAATGAGAATATCCAATCCTTTAGGGTTAGGTACCACATCCATGAGCCTGTCTTTGCTTTCTCCTTCAACCCCACTCACCATAGGAGGGATATGAGAAATGTGGACATGATGCCTTTCTGGACGAAGACCATCATGGAGGGAGGATTGACCTTCCCCCTCCATCCCCTGTTGTTGGGAGTGTTGATGCAACTGAAGCTCTTTTTCCTTCAATGTGGGGTTAACTTCTTTAGGATCGTGATGGACATAGTCGCCTTAAACACTCGGCTGGGGACCAACTTAGGAGTAGATGAAATTTTATTCTGCTACGACTTGAGGCTAGTCGTCAGTGGGTGATATTACCTCTAGGCTCGAGACGCCTCAATATATCTGGTAACCCACATGCCTGACTCGGACAAGGGGTATGTAAATGATTTGATTATGCTCGGCGAAAGTTGGGAGAAAGGGACCGGGCCCGAGTATGACGGATTGTACTGTCCCAAAGTATCGAGGGATGAAGGTGTGTTTTCTTTCTGACTTCTTGATTTTGCTATTCTTGGGTCTGAGGGACGCACTGATTTTGCTTTGCTTTTGCAGAAGGATATCGCCGGGACACTGCTCAACCGTTGAGGTCCCAAGTCTGGTTTGCTAACCTACTAAGGTTTTGGTCCTTGGATCCAGTTGAGCGGGCGACGCATACTCTCCTTAGCTACGTGTCAACTTATAGTCGATTCTCCTAGATTCCACCTCCTTTCAACCCTTCTGTTTGGGAAGACCATTCCTCGTCGAAAGAGGAAGAATCTGAGGGAGATTTCAAAGAAGAGTCTAATCACGCTCCTGAGCCCCTTGCGCAAGAAATGTTTAATCTACCACCAGTCACCGCTACTACAATAGAGGCCGCCGCCGTGACAAGGAGAGCTAGACTCACTGGGTTGGCCGGGCCTTCCAACACTGCCCCCATCATCCCCCCACCTAGTTCTCCTTGGATGCAACTCCCCCCGCTGCCACCGCGTACGCAATAATCTAGGGACTCGGACGTGCCGACCAGGCAAAGTCCCCAATCTTAACAAGTTCCTGCTCTGGGAGATCGGCTAAGGGACAGACATGATCGGGACGCCAAACAATCTGAGGAGCTCCATGTGAAGCGGCAGCATGATGCCCCAGCCTCGGGCCCGTCTGTCTCGGGCGAGTGGATTGCTCGAGCCAAGACCAGGAACGATTGCCCTGTTCTGGAAGTTAACTCTATCCTCCAATCCCCTAAAGTGGCATTTTTTGTCGAGGGGACACTTCAATTTGACGCCGATATGGCCGTATACAAAGGTTACTCGGACAATCGACTTCTAATAAACACTATCCAAAATAACCTGGTGGTAAGTTTAACATTTTGTCGAGTATTCCACGCACCATTTTGGTCGTTCTCTAATATTCCTCATTTTTCAGGCCAGCGAGCAGGTGGGGGCCATAATTAAACATTTTTGGAATATAAACGAGAGGCAAAGAACGAGGAGCGAGTCGTAGCTGCTAAGGACGACCACAACCTTAAGGTCAAGAGGACCCTCGACGACCAAACCAAGCACATCGCCGAGCTGAAAAAGACCAAGGCGGGTGAAGCTGCGATGATAAAGAAGGACGAGGAGTACAAGCTGCGATGATAAAGAAGGACGAGGAGTTCAAGCTGCGAGTGTCCTCCTCTAAAGCCAAGCTGCAAGAGTCCGAGTCTGTAATCAACGCTCTTCCTACCAAAGTGGACTCCTTGACAGCAGAGAAAGTGGGGGAGCAGGAAAGGCTACATTCGGAATGTCAGAGGGTGTGGGCGGCCACCCAATACCAAATGGTCCCTGCTTTCGAGGAAGCCAAGAAGAAGGCTTTCAAAGAAGGTTGGGACGTCGCTCTTCATGCCTGTCATGTCAAGGTAGGCTCAAACTTGTTCACCACGCACAGCCTTCGAAGGGAGGCCGATGACGAAGCCCTGGACGAACAGGTCCGATTCGACCAGGGTGACCATGTGGAGGTAGAAGGGTTGGTCGGGGCTGAAGGTGAAAACGAACCCATCACACTCAGTGACGGTTTTAACCAGCCTTCTCCTACCCTTTCGTCTTTGCCACCTACAGAGCCAACAGATGATCTGCCCTCTCTGCCCCCATCATTACTGGGTGCATGGTACCGAGTTAGATGAGATATTAGGGGTCGAAGACGAGCTATAAAAGCTGGTGTGGAGGCCTCGACAGGGAAGGAGCCGGGGAGGAATGAGCTGAGGGCCTTAGCAGCTAGTGGCCTTAGTCACTTCTAGGTTCCATATTTGTTTCGTAGCTCTTCTTTGTACAGAATTTAGCTACTGTTTGTATGCTTGGGGACGCAAAGCCCTTTTTTGATTTGCAATGATTTCCTGTGACAATAGTGTTTCAAGGAAATGGCTTTGACGCTACGTCAATAAAGACCTTCGGAAGTAGCAAGCCTTCACGTCAAATTCATAAAAGTAAACGCGTCGAACTTCTTGTTAGATCTTTGGACCCCTCGGGACCTAGTATATATGGGGGCGGACTCTTACACCCCTTGGGGCCATATCCCTAACAATAGAGCGCCTGACTTGTATTTATTTTGAAGGCGTTGTTTCAAGGGTGAAGTCTTACACCCCTTAAGGCCGTACCCCTAACGACCGAGTTCGTACCCCTTCGGTCTTATAAATTGGGCAACTAACCCACCAAAACAATTACTAGAAATCACTTTGAGGGAAACCTAAAGAACTCTAAATTGTTCGTAGTTGTAGGCATTAACAAATTAAAAATAAAATGAAATAACGTCTCTACAAACTTTATTACAAGCCAAAATTTAATTATACAAGCTTGTAAAATTAAATTGGTTTGGACACTCCCAGCTTGGTTTTGGTGCAATCGAATGTACATCTTGATTTCATATTCGCTTCATAGATTGGAATTTTATAGCAGGTATCTAGTTTGTATAGGAGTGTATCTCTCTTTAGATGGGCTCCAGTTCGTACTTTCAGTCTGCTGGTAAAGAAGTCAATGATCTCCTTTGTGTCTAATTTGACAGGTATATCTTGGCATCTCCTTTCCACTTCAAGTTTAAATGTGTACTTGATTCCAGTTCTCCCTGGCATGTTATTTTTAACGCCCTGCATTACATGGGCACGTTATGTGATAACATAGATACAACTTTTCACATCTAGGCCCATTCCCCACACTGCTCAAGAGTATAACAACAAAAGTGTAGTTAAACAAAAATGACGGTTAAACAATTACACAATAGCCTAGAACAGTTAGCATCATTTCCACAGTTTTATTACAGTACATAAAGTCTATTTGCTAGACATATATCAACAAAAAATGATAGCTCTTAGTTCTAGACTATACTTTATTCGAAATTGCCTAATCTAGTCTAAAAAGAAAGAAAATAGCATAGGATGAGCGTCAACTAGTTCAGTAGATAATCTCAATTCCAAACACACAAGTTTTAAAAAAAAATTACTTCATAGTGATTGGGACATTTGACATAGGTTAGTTATTACATCTCTAGTAATATAAATTGTTGAATGTTAAACAGTAAAGCCCAATAGGAAAGAAATAGTTTGATACAATGTCACATTGGAAAGTAATACCCTAACGACCATTTAGGGTCAATTTGAACCAGACGATCCTACCTTTTAGGAGGTTTTTACCACAACGAAGATATGCTCCCTCATTTTAGTTTGGTATCCAAGTTCAAAGACCAATAGGACCACCCAAGAATTTACAAAGTCAATGAAACCCAATATGGTCTTAACCTGGAACGTAAACCCTCTCTGTCTCGATCTTGTGTACACTTACATGTCATAAATTTAGGACCTCCAAAATTATTGAACATCAGATCCAAATTTTCACAATAGTATGATGCCCCCAATCACAATTGAAATAGCATTTAGGATAATATTACAAAGTTTTTGAACTATATAAAAGAGTTTACAAAAAATGAAGTCTATTCCGGAATTGCGAAAACCTACAGCACTTTGCTACCCAGTCTTGATTCACTGTCAAAATCAAATAGTGAAACTTTTCGAAGTTATTACAAAGATATTCTTAAAATAAGTAATTAAACATGTGTTTGTTGTTAATTTGGCATAGGTAGGTCAAACCGGGTTCAATAGGGGTAAAATGGTCAGTTTACGCATTTTTCCCCAAGAATGCCGGATCACGGCAAGTCGGACATTTTTGGAATCCACATGAAAATAGGAGTCCAATGCATCCAAGTGGAGGGGCAGAAGCATCCCCACGCACCTCGAGAGGGATGGCCTCTTTCCCCCTCCTCTTTCTTCTTCGTCCTCCTCCATCATTTAACAAACCTAATTTTTCAACTTTTGATCCAACTTTGGCCATTGATTGCTCCCTCGTTTCTTCTCATTTTTAAGTGATTCCAACTTTTGCCATCCTATTTTCAACCCCCATATCCTTGGGTTTGATTAAAAACTACACCATTTTGATGAAATTGAGTCAAAATGAGTGTCTAGAACCATTTTCTCAAGCACGAACAATACTTGCAACTCAAATTTTCACCTTCCAAACTTTAGATTTTCGCAAATCAAAACCCAAGAACTTGTTTCTTGACCCCAGATCTAGTAGACCTAGTACCCTTCCATGATTAAAACTTTGTTTTTTAAGAATTCAAAATTCAAAGTTGAAAACCCAACTTATGGTTTCTCATATTCTTACCCACATACCACAACCATTAAAACTACCACTAAACCCATGTAATACATCCCAAAATCAACCCAAATCAAGCCTTAATTGAATGGAAAACATTCGTTTTGTACAATACCTAGATCAAGGTTCCATAACCCGAACATCCATAGGTTTTCAAATTCTTGCATAACCACAAAGTATTTCTCAAATCAAACAAAACAATGAATTCCTAGAAGAATTTGAAAGCTTCCCCTTTGTAGGATAGTCAAGCGCCAATTTGATCGGAGCTCTTGAATCAAAAGGCAGGGGATTTGATTTACCTAAAAGAAAAAAAATAGAGTAAATACAAGAACTCAGAGATAGTACAAGGAATTGTCAAAAATACACTTATTTGAAAAGGGGTGGGTGTCCCCCAAATGCGGGGAACACCAAAAGAGTCATAAGAAGAAGCTTTAGAAGGCCCAAATTCCCAGTTAGAAACAAAAACAAAGAAAAACTTGTCCTTCCACTCCTTTACATTTGAGGAGTAGCTAGATAGTAGGATTGTACCTTCTCTCTTTGAAAAGTAAAACCAACCCAATTCTTGATCAAAGCAAGGGGTGAACTTGTAACACTACATTAGCTTGGCAAAAGTAGGACGAACACCGGCACCATTTGCCCCAGCCCAAATAACCCCCATACCAATCAAAAAAACCCAGCTATTGGGGATTAGTGGGGCAGGGCCAAGGTTTAAGAGGTGAAATGCCTCCCTAATGTATCGAGGGATTGGGAATCAAAATCTAGCCTCAAAGTTAGACTCATAAAAGCAAGCCTCGTCTAGCAAAAAGGAATCGATAGTCTCATTATCAGAGGGGACTAGCAAGTGCACCGTCCAAAAAAAAGGAATCAGCAGTCTCATTGTCAGAAGGGACTCGCAAGCGCATCGAGTTAGGGATAGAATATGGAGCCCTTAGCTTCTCAAGAGAGTTTTCACTCAAGCAGCTGTGGAAGCTCTTGGCCCCAATAAGTCTTAGGTTTGAAGACCCAATCTCTTGGATTGAGTCGGAATCCTCATTGGTCGCATCTGCTTGAGCTACAAGCACCGAGACATTCTCAGAAGGATATTGGTCAAAGTCAATTGCCATAAATAGGAAGCTACGGTGATTGATGTAAAAATTCGGGGGTAAAGAGCGATTGAGTCTTCTAACCACTAGAGAAAGAAAAAAGTCAAGCACAAAAGCAACCCGACCATGAATAAGCTCGCTCATGAAAAACCCTAAAGACTCCAGGTTGAAATTCTTCCACCTCAAAAAACAAAAGTGATAGAAGTGAAAGTGAAATACGTTGCTCCAACCTATATGCACCAGAGCGAAGAGTTGTATCGAAAAAAGGACTAGGGCAAAGAGGCAAGAATGTTCCAGAGTTGTAGTTGCTCTCAATGTCTCATCGAAGAAGAAGGAAAATAGATCTTATAGGATGGGCCCACAATGGCTCTTTGGCTGTTGAGTAAGCTAAGTAGACGCAACAAACAAATGTAATCAATGCACACCATATGCCCTCCACTAGTCTAAGCTGGGGGGTAGTTGATGGATGTTAATCTGGCTAGCATGTGTACGCCAAAGCACGTGACGAGGCACAAGGGCTATGGGATATGCAATCTTGTGAGATATACCCGGCTGCTTCTAGCTACATCGTCAATTCACTAACCTAATGCCAGGATAATAGCTCAAACTAACTCTAGCTATATATGGAAGGGAGGTTTAACTTTATGGGGTGCCTTATCTGAAAAGTACCTGAGGGAGCTCCAACAATAAAGGAAGCTAAAAGCCTATTAAGGAGAGGGGCAAGCTAGGAACCAAGTAAGTAATTCCTCCCAGTTCAATTCTAGTTAACCCCTTTCTGCCTTTGTTGACTTAGTCATCAAAGGGTCGATCTCCGGAACACCTTTGGTCTTCGACTTCCTTGCAAGAGCTCGACGGGAATCACAATGCCATCAAATAATCCACTAGTGCTGCATGCAGAAAAATGATAACTTGCTCTTTATCTCTTACATACTCTTCATTTGCATCTCTAAGGATTAGTACCTTATTTCTTTGTCTTTGTTGCAATGTGGTGGCATGAAAAAATCTTGTGTTCTTGTCCCCCCACACGAGCCATCTAAACCTCGATCTCTACCCCCAGTAATTATCCCCCATTAGCCACATCTTCCAAATTTTAGCTCTTGTTTCCTTAATGTCATCCTAGAATGAGTTGTTCATTTGGCTATTCTGTAAATCAATGAGTTTACGTTTAAGATGTTCAACATACGTCTAGTTGTTTTGAAATATGTAGAGCTCCACTTTACTAAATTTTGTCCACAACTTTTCAGTATTTGTTTTGAGTTGGTGGATTTTAGAGCCTGCAACCTCCATCTGCCAACTGTGCTACACCACCAGTGTGCAAGTTTCCTTATCTGCCTAGAAAGCCTCAAACTTGTAGTACCTACAATGTTTTGTACATGGGGCTTGTGTGTCCAACACCAAAGGGGAGTGATCTGATCCTATTGTTGGAGGTAGTAATACTACTGTATTGGGATATACCATCTTCCATTTTGGGCTTCTAAATGCCCTGTCTAGTCTTTTGCTTCACATTGGTCGTCCCCTATCTATGATTATCCCAAGAATACCTGCACCCCTTGCTGTTGAAAGCGATCGGATTGCTCTCATCTACAAAGGCTCTGAAATTTCTTGTCTTTATATTCTCCTGTGATTTGTTACCAGCCTTTTCTCCAATTGATATGATGTCATTGAAATCTCCAAGGCATAGCCGAGGACCATCACATGTTGTACCATAAGTTCTCATGACACGAACTAACAAAACATTAGTGGTTTAGATTGACTAGTTTTTGATATCAACTCGAAAATGGACAAATAATACCCCATTAACGCACAGTGATCCAATTTTGATCAGACAATCCGCTAACTTGGTATTGTAAGAAGAAAATATCTGACTTTTTGTTTTCTTGAAATATTTTAACCCTAACACGATATGATTAAAAAATATGTTGGATTAATATTAAACATGATTAAGTTAATGGGTTGAGTATCAATTAACTAATATTCAACATAAACCCAAAAATGACACAACTCAAACAAGACACCATTTGATTTGAGTAGGATAATCGTTATAGTCCAATTAAAGATATCGAATCACATTTCACCTTCATCAGATTTTTAGTTATAGTCATAGATACAACTTAAAGAAGTGTCGTCACCAAACAAGTATTGGATATGAGTCCGAAATGAAAATTTTATCTTTTAATTAGAGATCTTAAAAGAGTATTAGACATATGTTTGAGAGTATCTGAGAAGTATCAATATCTATGCATGTCCCACACACGGATACATCAACTTCCTAGGGTGCATCTGCCCTTCTCGTCATGCATGCAGATATGAAAATTGAATAACATATTCTTACTCTTTCCATAATGAAATCAATGGTAAGTTACTGGTTCTCCTTGTGCTTTGGTGGCCTCGATTCCATGATCCCAACTATAGGGTCAGGGTTCAATGGCTGGGAAAGATAGATTTGATCAAATGGCAATTTTTTTGTATGTGTTGTAATTACAGGTCAAAACATACTATCAGGAAAAGATATAAGCAAATACCTGCCGCTGTACAAAGCTGCACTCAATGGTGACTGGGGGAAAGCTGAAATTATTTTCGAAAAAGAACCTGGTGCGGTTAGTGCAATTGTCATGGGACTCGCAGAAACGACACTCGCTGTAGCAGCTAGATCTGCAAAGAGTAACAATTTTGTGAAGAACCTTGTGGATAAGATGTCACCTGCAGATCTGGCTTTGCCTAACTATTATGGCACAACAGCCCTTCATACAGCAGCAGCAACTGGCAACATTGAGGCAGCCAAGTTGCTAGTGAACAAGAACATTCATCTGCCTTATATTTTCGACTACGCTAAGGCACTACCTCTCCATGTAGCTGCTAATAGAAGCCAAAGAGAGATGGTTCTCTACTTGATGGAAGTTACCGAAGCAGACAAGGAGCCCAAGCCATTTGAAGATGAAACAGGTGTTACACTAGTCGTTGGCTTGATAGCGGGTGGACTTTATGGTGAGTCTTTGTAGTACTTTATAGAACACTTATGATCAACATGATTTGATCATTTTCCATTATCTTATATCTGACTGTGTATCTTAGAAAAACATTTACTTTGCCAGAAGGAAAGCAAAGAAGAAATAAAAATAAGAGTTAATAGCACTTTTAATCCCTCAAGTATGTGCATTTTATCAATTTGGTTTTTTTTTGTGTATCAATTTTGTCAATTTATTCTCTAAAGTATTCAATTCATATTTAAATAGTCTCTAACTAGATAATCTATTAAGTTCTTTGACGGAAGTGACAACGTGTTATTCTTTCAAACAGTATTACGTGATAAATACGGGATCACTTTCCTCCACAATTTAACGGATTGCCTATATATAGATCATTGAACACAAACTGAATATTTTTTAAATCAAATTGACACAACTAATACAACGAAGACTAAATTGATAACAAATGCATATCTTAGAGACAAAAAATACTATTAATCTTAAATAATGTTCACACTAGTACCAATATTTCTTGTCAACTAACTAACTTTTTTCTATTAATGTTACAGACATAACTCTTGATTTGGTTCGGCGCAACCCTAAGTTGGCATGGGGGATTTCATCTCCTTTGCAAACATTTGCATCAAAGCAGTCTGCATTTCGCAGTGGAGCACGCTTAAACTACTGGCAACAATTGATCTACTCTGGTTTGTCTTTTTTCTCTTCTGTCTTCTATTTTGCAACTTTTCCTTTTTTGGACACTCGTCAATTATTAATCACTTCATTGTGCTCTTTTGTGCAATGCCCCAACCCATAAAATGCGGAATAGAGTACAATTATATCCAGTTAATAATCGTGTATTTTCATTGTTAACAATTCCATCTAACAGATGCCACTGAAGGTATAGAGAGACTAAACCCAGTAAAATGAATAGTATTCAATAAGAACCACTGCGATTAAATCTTACAACATTGAAATCAGAGATCAAACAGTGACACTGCCTGAACAATAACAACTTGTGAGATATAAGATAAACATCCGAACTCCAGTACCGAAATCTCATTTAAAGCTGAGATGACAAGGGAATAAAATTATATTTACTGTCAAAAATCTATATAATAAACTATAATACAATTCAAATTTTAAAACATAAACAAAATAATTTTTTTTTTTACGGTTGAGATCTTTTTAAATTTTACTTTAAAGTTAATCCGACAGTTAATATTAACACTTCAAATTTAATAGAGAAAATAGATCCCTAAGACCTAAGGGTGTGTTTGGAGTAATCTTTTAAAAGTGTTCTAAAACTTATAACTTCTCATAAGTATTTTTTCTTTTATAAATAGTGTTTGGAACTGCCCCGTCACCACCACCACCCCGACTGCCCCACCACCATCACCACCCCCACCGCCCCACCACAACCATCACCACAATTACTGTTGTTGCCACCACTCCACCACCACTACCACACCCATCGCCCAACACCACCACCCCCTCCCCCTACCACCACCGTCACCACCATTGTCGCAACCCTACCTCCACCACTACCCTCACCACCACCATTGCTCCCACCCCACCACCACCTCTTCCATAACAACCACAACCCCCATCGCCCCCATCGCCCCATCCCCCCCTCCCCCCGCCACCACCATCACCGCCATTGTCGCAACCCTACCTCCACCACCACCCTCACCACCACCATTGCTGCCACCCCACCACCACCTCTTCCATAACAACCACAACCCCCATCGCCCCATCACAACCATCATCCTCGCCACCACCACTATCGCTACCCCACCACCACCACCGTTGTCGGCACCTTGCGACCATCGCAACTATCCCATCATCATCCCTACCACCCCCACCGCCCCACCACTATGACCATCATCATTGCCACTCACGGCTGCCACCATCATAGCTGATCGTCGTCACTCACCACAACCATCATCGTCTTTCATCACCACCACTGACGCCCACCACCACTCGCCCCCACTATAACTAGTATTTAAATTCTTTTCTCTCTCCTCTATCTTTGCAATTTGATCTTGGATTTGAATACAAATATATTTCTTGTACGCCATTTTTTTTAACTAGTATTACAATAAGTAGCCAGAATGAATAGAACCATACTTTTGTATCCAAAAGATGTTCAATTTTTAAAAGGTCCAACAAAAACAGTCTGTGATAAAGGTCTTAAGTAAACTCAAGCTCAAAATCTCCTTATTTAACTCCAATCAGATGAAACATAGCCAATATTGTAACAAATCCTTTATTCATGGGCTTCTTGGGATATTTGAATGAAATTGGCATGACTTACTTACATCTCCTGACTAGATCGGTTGCATCCTTAATTAGCATGGGCCAATAATATACTTGGTGCAGAGCTTTGTGCGCTAACATCTAAGCTCCTATATAATTGTTGTAGATTTCCTCATGAATTTCTCTGAGTATATAATTGGCTTCTTCGGAGTTGACACACCCGAGTAATGGCCATGAAAATCTGCCCTTGTAGAGTTTTCCTTGGATGATCAGGAATCTTTATGCCCTGCTCCTGAGTTTTCTTGCTTCTTTTGGATCATACATCTTGTTCTTGTTTCGCAAGAATTCATAGAATGGATCAATCCAGCTCGACCTTTCCTCTGTTGTCGTGATCTCATCACTTTGGTTGTCTGTGATGCTTGGGTTCAATAAATACTCCATGGGCACTTTGCTGTCTAACCTTTCCTGAGGAGGCATGGCTAGTTTTGCTAGTAGGTTTACTTTGATGTTTTCAGCTTTAGGGATTTTCTTGATTTCTGAGTGAAGAAATTTGTTTTGCATCTTTTTCACCACCTTCGGGTATGCCACCATCCTTTCCCTTGTAGTGTTGTACTCAGAGCCAACCTATCTGACTACTAGCTGGGAGTCGTTTGTTAAACGATGATCTGCTGAGCTTCCATCGACAAGGCCAACTTGAGTCCAGTAACAAATGTTTCATACTCTGCTTTATTATTTGATGAGAAAAATTCAAACCTCAATGTATATTCTAGTTCTGTCCCTTATGGTGAGGCTATGATCAACTCGACTCCGCTTCTTTGGTTTTTAGAGGCCTCATCGATGTGCAACTCCCATGTGGGTAAGTCTGGTACGAAGCCTTCCTTTTAAGAAGCTTTTTTTGGTTAATGTTCTAGTCTGAATTCAGCCAAGAAGTCAGGAAGAATTTGTCCTTTGATGGTCGTCCTAGGCTTGAACTTGATGTCGAACTCTCCCAACTCTATCATCCATTTCACCAATCTTCCTGAAGATTTAGGCTTATGAAGGACTGACCTCATTGGTTGGTCTGTTGGCACCTTGATGACCTGAGCCTACAAGCTACCATAATAAGAGTTAAGACTAGTTTCTTCATTTTCGGGTATCTTTCATTTGCTCCTCTCAAAGCTTTGCTAAAAAAATATACTAATTTTTTCACCTTTTCTTCTTCCCTTACCAATGTCCTCGCAGACCAAGAAATTTGATACAATCAGATATAAGGTGAGGACCTCCCATTCTTACGGGCTAACTAGGATCGAAGGTGTGCTTTAGCCATTAATGTACGGGTTGAAAAATTAAATTTTTTCGAAACTCAGATGAAGAAATGAACCTCACTGTTGGATTCATCTTATAAAATCTAATTACCCAGATAAATTTTGTCAAATTCTGAGATAGTCAAATTTTTTACAATTTACGACGCGATCGAGTGTCGCATAATTTAAATAAACACGATCGAGTTTTAATTGCGAAACACAAAAAATAATTTAAAGTTTGGTCAAATAAAATATATTGAACTTAACACGTAGCGAGATTTAATTGATTTGGGATAAAATCGGATAAGAAAAAGATGGAATGTGTGGCTTAATGTGGACCACATTTTAGGGGAGAAAAATAAGATTTTGTCCCCATTTTACACCACGCATTTTTTGATAGAGAGAGAGAGGAAAAAAAGAGAGGGAAACAAGGGTTCTCCAAGTTTTCTCTTTGCAATCTACGGCTATCCGTCCTTCGGATTGCTTCGAGTCAAGAGCGAAAAATGTTTTACGGGACGAGAGCTACAAGTACATATCAAAGATCGTAGGTTTTGCTAAAGTCTGAAGATTGAGATTTTCAGGATCAAGTCTTTGAAGCTTGATTTGAATGATTTGGGACTCCTACACACTGGTCATTCCATTGGAAGGCCGCCTTTAGGATCTTGAAGAAAGGTTGATTCATTTCATGAAATGATTTGATTTTTTCAGATTTCATTTCAATTGCCCTTCTGTTGACTATAAAAACCAGGAACTTTTCCACCAAGAACCCAAAGGTACATTTGGATGGACTTACTTTAATCCCATACTATCTCAAGATTTTGAAAGACTCCTAGAGGTGACCGATGTGGAGCTCAACTTTTATGCAGCCAAGCTGATTAGCGAATATCCTATTCACCAACCGTTGGTAAATGACCTCGGCATTCTTCAACCTAAAAGGCATAACTTAGTAGCAAAAAGTTCTATGATCAATTATGAAAGATGTCTTCTTCTAGTCAGTGGGGCTTATTCTGATATGATTATAGCTAGAGAAGACATCCATAAAGTTAAGGAGCTTGTGTACCGAGGTGGCATCGATGATAAAGTCAATCAGCAGGAGGGAAAAACTATCCTTAGGACAAACTTGAATAAGATCAATAAAGTGTATGCACATGCACCACTTCCCATTGGTCTTCTTAACCAAGGCCACATTGGCTAACCAGGTTGGATAGTCAACTTCCGTAATGGCCTTGGCTTTAAGCAGCTTGGCTGCTTCTTCGTTGATAGCTCGTTGTCTTTCTAGGGCAAAGCTCAATCACTTATGTTTAATAGGCTTAAATTTAGGGTGCACACTAAGCCTGTGAACAATTATCTTCAAGTTTATTCTCTCCATGTATTCTTATTTCCACATGAAGACGTCTGCACAACTTCTAGTTCTTCTGATGGTGTATGTGTAGTATCCAACTCGTCTCTCTTGTCTAGGTCGTCCAACTCTACAATATCTACTTCTTTTTTGCTTCATCGAGGACGTATCTCATTCTTTGGATATTCTTTGGTCTCCCCTCACTACATTAACCCCATTCTTGGTGGGAAATTTTATGACCAAGTGGTATGCAGAAGGAGCCTTGATGGAGTTTAGGGAAGGTCTTTTCAACAGAAATGGCATCCATGACCAGAAATTTAGTTGGTGTAGTCATTTGACAAGGCAGTTCCCCAAGAGTTGGTATGAGCTAAACATAACCTAATGAGAATACCTTTTTCTCCCAAAAACCCCCACCAGATGGGTTTTGGTAGGTAGTAGTTGTTCTTGACAATTCTAAGCTGATCGAATGCATCTGAGAAAATAATATTAGCCGAGCTATGTAAGCTTTGACGACAAGGGCATCATCATGAAGGAGTTGGCAACCCTCTAGGTCAAATTCTAAAAAGGTTATTTGTATTTAAGAGCATGGGGCTTTTTGTACCTCTTGGACCTTAAATAAACCCTTTGACTAAGTTTTTCATATGTGAGCTTTACTGGTACAACCGGATTTGCTTCCACCAATAAAACTACCCGATATGACATATATCTCCCCAACAGGCCGTTGATGCTGCAATTGTCGCCTCTCTTGAGGTGCATTCTAGGGGTTTGCAACTAATTGGTCGCCATATCGGGCCACAAACCTCCACAAGAACCCCTTGCATATGAGGAACTTGATTTCTCTTTTCAACTAGAAGTAATAGTCAATGTCATAGCTGTGATCCTTGTGGAAATGATAGTACTTGTCCAAGTCCTTCTTGCTCTGTTTAGATCTCATCTTTGAGGGCCACTTCACATATTTCTCGTTCTGAACCTGAGATAATAAGCATTCAAAGGTGTATACTGTTGTAGTGAGACCTTCATTTGGAAGTCGGGGTTTGGGTGTCCCAAGCAATCTCAAACATTTCCTTTTCGTTTGGGAGACTAATCACAATCCTTCTTGGGACTGCAGTCTTTTATCTTTTTTTTCCTTTTGTTGGTTTGCAATGACAGTAGGGCTACATCGTGCTTAGAGGACCTCTTCTTTGTTGATGTATTTTTCTATTGTAGCTAACACCTCTACCATGTTGGTGTGAGTTCTTAGAGATAGAGAAAAGGAAATATGATGATTGAAGTCCTAACCCGGCAATGAAGGTAGTCAAGGAAACTTTGTCATCAAGACAGTCTACCTTGAGAGGCTCTTGGTTAAACCGCTGCACGTAACTTCTCAATGACTCCTCAAGCTTTTATTTGATGCTTAGGAGATAGGAGGTTGGCTTGAGGTGGTCCCTGCCTCAATGTAGTGTAAAATGAACTGCATAGACAATTCTTTAAAAGAATAAATGGAAGATAAAGCTAGTCCATTGAACTAGACTAATCTTGAACCTTTGAGAGTAATGGAGAAAGCTCAACATCGAACAAGGTCTTAGTATAATGGAGCTCCCTCTAATTTTTGAAAGTATTGAGATGGTCGAAGGGATCTCTAGTTCTGTGAAAAGCCTCCATGGCTGACATCTTAAACTTGGAAAGTAGAGGAAAGTGTTGAACTTATGCAGTGAAAGGCAACTCCATTTGTTGAATCAAAACGTCCATTGATATCAGGGCTATGTTTTTAATTATGTTTTTCACATTCCCCAACTCGTTCTAGGATTTTCTTATCTTCTCCACCAAATACTGGTTCTATGGATCTTGGTCAAACATAAGTTGGGGATTCTGCCTCCTCTCCTTCACGTCTCTACTGAGAGCCTCATTTTTCACGATCTTCCTGGCCTTGAAGATAGTGGGCGTTCTCACCTGATTGAATTTTTTGGTTTTCGTCAGTCACTTAATAGCTTGTAGAGGAGGTGGAGGCAGATATTGGCGAATTCCTAGCTATGGAGCGGTGATAATAGTTATAAGTCATTGATTTTCTTCAAGAAGATGGAGCATGTTTTGCTAGAAAGTCTCTGGCTCCTCCTTGCGAGGTAGTTTCATCGAAGGAGCTTGAGGCAAAGGTTCTCATTGCTGATTTTTTGGATTTTGGCTCATGCCTTTACTTATAGCCATCAATAAAAAAGAAATGAATGAAACTTCAAAGAAAAATGATGAAAATTGTTCCCATAGATGGCATCAAATTGATGGCATAAAATAAAAGAATAAGGACAAAGAGGTTGTACATATATCTTAAGAAGTATGTGTATGCTTGTGTGTGTGTGTGTGTGTGTGTGTGTGTGTGTGTGTGTGTGTGATAGTTTAATAGGTATGGAGCTAAATAGCTCCTTTCAATTGCAGAGAAATGATATATGATAAGAATAAAACAACCTGGGAAATGTAGCGATTCAGTTGGCTGAAGAGTTTGGCTAGACCACTCTAATGGAGTCTCGTACTCTCTGATTTCTGTTGCTTGGAGAAGAAAATTGATACAATATAATTTAGTTAGTTATCTATGTAGGGTATTCCCTCTATTTATACAAGGACTAACTTTTTTCTGCATTCAAGATTGTGTGATCCACTCAATCAGTTAGAATCATGAGGGGAATATTTTGCTATTAGAAGATCTCTGACACTATTCAGCGTGTCCTTCTAGAAACGATGATGTGTCTTATTGGAGGTAATATCTTTGTGTCCCAAGTCGGGCTAGCTTGATGGACTCAATTCTTCCTTAGAGATGTGCATTTCTATGCTTTAGTGATCAAAGGCCAAGCTAATTAGATAATTTCCCCGTGGTCCAAGAGATGAGCCCCCTTCGGAAGAGCTCTTAAGTTGACAAACTCAGCTTGATATTTGATATGTGCTAGATTATACTAAGTTGCACTAGATTGTGCCAAGCTCCAACTTCGTAAGCAAGGGAATCATATCGTTGACTGGTCATGTCAACGCTAACCTTCGTGGTCGGGTTAGGTTGCAAAGTCGAATATGAAAAAGAGTCTAATTTTGATCCATTGTATCATCACATTCTCTAACATTGATGCAGATAGACATCCCAATGGACACAGATCTAGGGATAACCAAGGTAAGGTATATATATATATATAATCACAGATCCTAGATACAATGAAATGAAATAATAGTTTTAAGGCTCAATGAAAGTTCAAAGATGGCGTAAGGTCATATTTAAGAAAGAATGGAGAAGTATTGCTTCTTATTAAGATATTACCAACTAATTACTCATATGCTTCTAACCAAGACTAGAATAATGAAATTATTGGAAGACAATATTGAAATGAATATCATCTGAGTAAATGTATTATAACCCTACAATAATGATAGGCACTAAACTCACAAAGTATATACATGCATCTCTACTATAAATGCCAAACTTTTTCAAAACACAAATTTCATCCCATAAACGTCACAGAAATTACATCCTTGGAGTTAACAAAGTCTAAGTTCCAAATACACATATAACCATGAGATTCAAGCATGGAATAAAAGTCCATAGAGTAAAAATATGCAAACAAATTCCAAGTATCAAATAGCAAATCTAAAATTTCACAACTCATAAGAAACAACAAATGTCATCCAAATAGATATTTTTTTCCAAAAAACTTTCAAATTTTCACTAAACTACGAAAAACAACTAAACTAGAAACAAAGTAGTGGTGTAACTCTCATCCCCCCAACTTAAAATTTGCATTGTCCTCAATGCAACAATAAGGATGAAATGAGAAAATAAAAAAGAATAAGTGAAAGAGAACACCTGAGCAAAGCTCCTAAATTAAACTAACTCCAAAATAAGCAAAAGAATAAATTAGCTCAAAAGAAGATAACAAAACTATCTAAAAACAGAAGAAAGAAGCTATCTAACTAATCTAATCTACAATACAAGGATTATTTGACTCAAAAGGGATTATCCAAGCTCTAATTGCCCAACACCCGACTTCACTCGGGATTTCTCTCCACCAGAGAGCATTTTTTGATTGGTTGGCCTCATAACTCCTACGAATTATTGAGCAAATTGGTACGAAAAATAGCCTCAAAATTTTCCTCATCAAGAATAGAATTAATCAAAAAATTTTGTAAAGGATCTTTCCTCTACACACTCGTCCGCCACATCTACCTCACCAAATTCTCCCTTGCCACCTGGTTACTTTGCTACATGAAAAATATTAAACTCAGCGTTCATATTCTCAAAAGAACATTTCATCACACCAATCCTATAATTTGTTAGTGTATTTGATGTTGCTAGGAATGATCATCCTAAGATTATGAGAATCTGTGCAGCGGGATTAGCAACAGGTGTAGTGTCCAATACAATGAAATTGGCAGGAAAATAAAACCTATCCACCTAAACCAACAAATCTTCCACTATCCATCTCGTCATCTTCACACTTCGGTCTACAAGCTGGAGAATGATTGAAGTAGAATTTAACTCTCCCAAACCTAATTGCTTATAGACCAAAAAGGGTAGGAGATTTACACTCACACCCAAGTCTAGAAGTGCTTGTTCAACCTGATAGTCCCCAATAGTAATGGTAATGGTGGGATAATCGGGATTTTTATACTCAGTTGAAGTGTTGGTTTGCAGTATAGTACTTACATGCTCTGTCAGAAATGCCTTCTTTTGAACAGTTAACTTTCTTTTGATGGTGTACAAGTCTTTTAAGAACTTTGGATAAGATGGCACTTATCGAATGACATCAAGGAAAGGAATTTCAATTTTTACTTGTTTGAATAAATTAAGAATCTAAGCATTATTAGCTTACTTAGCAGGCATTTTCAAACGGTGAGGGTAAGGAGCAAGAATAGGACATACTACATTGTCAAACTTAGAGGTGACTCACCATACTTAGAGGTGCCCTGAGTCTCTTTTTCTGTAGGCTTAGAGACTTTAAGCAGGATGGTCTTGTCAACCTCTTTACCACTTCTGAGAATAGTAATTGACTTGAGCTACTCTTCATTGTTTTGAACGAAATTAGAGCTCTAAATGCCATTTTGACATTTGAGATTCTCTTAGGGTTGTGGAAGGAATTTTCCTTCTCTTGTTACATCATACTCATGGTGTTGGTCAACTTGGTCATTTGAGACCTTATGTTATTCAAAGTTTGGTTGGTCTACTTGTTGATAGTGGTCTAAATTTGAATGAACTGGTATAAAACGACCTCAATATTGCTTTTGTGAGTAGGCTAGTATGGAGGTACATTGGTTTTTCACTGGGGAACAAACCCTGGGGATGGCAGGTTCTAAACAAACCCTTGTTATGGTGGGTGCATAGACTGGGGACCTAAAGATTGGATAGGATAGGAAATAGATTGACTTCAAGGGGAATAAGGCATAGAAGTGGAAGGTTCAGCCGAGGTGTCATTCCTCCAACTAAAATTCGAGTGGCTACGCCAACCCTAATTATATGTGTTAGAGTAGGGAGAATTTTATTGTCTTGTTTAGTTAAAGGCATTCACCTGCTCATGGAGGACCTCTTTACAACTGGTAAGGTTAGGCACTCTTTGACATAATGCTTAACTGACTCATACAAAGAACAAGGTTCCTCCTGAGACACACTTACCGCCTTATTCACCTTCCTTGCTTCTAAGTTTTCCACTTTCCTTAATAGATAAGAAATATTGGCTAACAACTCATCTTATTCTATTAAAGCAAATTTTCTACCCCTGATGGACTGGGATTGTATAGATTGCTTTGAGACTTCAGCAGGATCAGAAATCTCCCAAGATTGGGCATTCTATGCTAATCTCTCAAAGTAATCTAGAGATTCCTCCAGATCTTTTCCTAAAAATTCACCATTACACATGATGTCTATGAATTAGTGATGAGTTAATGTGATTCCTTTGTAGAAGAAACTCACTAGCTACCACGGTTCGAAGCCATGACATGGAAAGGCATTTAAGAGAACCTTAAACCACTCCCAACAATCATAGAACTGTTCATTAGACTTTTTAGAAAAAAAATTGAATTTGCTTCTTTAATGTAATTGTTCTATGAACTGGAACAAAATTCTTAAGAAACTATTTTTGTAAATTAGCCCAAGTAGCCATGGTTCAACACTTAAAAGAGTTAAGCCAAGGTTTTTCTGTCTTTCAAAGAGAACAAAAATAGGTTCATACTCTCTACTTCTTCACACACATTTTGCTCAAGGAATGTGCTAACCACCTGCTCGAAATCCTTGTTATGGAGGTAGGGATTCTCATTTTCTACGCCACAAAATTGTGGATGTAGTTGTAGCATTCCAAGTTTTAGTATAAAATTATGTGCTTGCACGGGTAAAATTATGCATAAGGGTGCAGAAACGTGAGTGGGTTGAAGATGTTCTCTCATCGTTCTCACAGGAGGAACACGTGGGAGATTATCTGCAACATACCCAGGATTACAAGAGGGGGAAAATAGTGAAAAGTTATTCCCTTGGTTCCACATTCTATGGATTCTCATTATTTACTCCTTCCATATCAATTGTGTGGGGGGTCAAGTCTTATAAGTTTGTTATGAACTATGTATTGTGCCCACATGCAAAAGAACTAAACTATACATAAAGATAGAAAAATAATAAACTCAAAGTAAAGTACACTAGAGAACACACCTGAGCTCGTGATGTGAATCACAAGACTTACTTGATGATCTCTAAAAGACCTCTTGAATCAATGTCGCCTTCACCGGTAATAGAGCAAAAAATGCTTGCTTCTCAAAAGTAGGTTAAATTATCAAAGAATTCCCAAGCGTAAGAAAGGTATTGTGTTTTTAATTCGGTTGATTACTGAGGTCGTCTCCTCGGGAAAAATGATTGGTTCAAGGGGTGATAGGCAAAAGAAAATAAAAACCTTGAATTTTTTAGAGTTTTGTTGTATCAAATGTCAACTAAGAAGTAACAATTAAAGGAAAGACTGACTAAGGTATTTTTGACTCACTTTCTATAATTTATTTGAGATTATACTCAAACACACTCAAGTGAAAAATATTCGATTAGCACCCAATTGTAAATAACAAATGTGTATTCAAGTCAATTGATTTGATTTTAAAAGAATTACACTCAATTCGATTGCAGTGATTCCAAGAATTACCCATGCTAGACTTAATTGTCTATGAGTAAGCAAGAAGATATATATATCAAAAATATTTTCAACTTTAATTATTCAAATAACCCAAAATAATTAATCATTGAAAAAACCCTAATTGAATCAAAATCCCCAATTCATGGATGAGACTCCCTCATTCGAGCAAACTGGAGTATGACTATTGACTCATAATAGAATTGAAAATGGAAGCAATTAAATAAACATAATTGTAACTGAAAGCAATGAAAACTTGAATCAAAATTGTGAGAATTGAAATTGCAAGTAAATGTAAATACCTTGACTTGAATTGTAAGAATGGAAATCGTTCACAAAGTAGAACTTGAAAGTAATAAGGTTGCCAGAAATAAAGAACTTGAAATAGACAAAGCATGTAACTTGAACAATGGAGAATAATCTTGAAAGAAAAAACCCTAATTCTAAACCTAGGAGAGAAGAAAGAAGAAAGAATGACAAAATAAAGTCTTCTAACAATGATTTTTACGATGCCTTCTCTATTGTCAGACTTGGGTATTTATAGGAGAGCATATGCTGATTTTTCTCCTTTTAGTTCACTAATCATGACCTTTAAAATAACTTGCAGATTTACTTTCCAAATCTATCCTCACAACAGAATTCCAATAACATACCAATGGGAAGCATAAAATGACCTACTAGTAGAATTGTTCACTATTTTGTACGAACTGGTTGCCCTTCTTTTTTATTGGAAGAACACCTTTCTGTTTCAAACATATCGGTAGAACAGTATTCACCGACCAGTATAACAACTCTCTATTTAATGACATCCTACTGGTAGAATCAATTTATGCCTCCAGTTGAATCAGTAGAAGTTTTACCGGTAGGACATGTCTTCTTTTCTTGTAACCCAACACTTTGGTTATCTTTTACTGCTTTCATTTAATGTTAAGCGCAGTACTTGTTTCGTCTTTCAAATTTAGTATACTTGCTGCTTTGCATTCCATTTGTCTTATTCACATTTTAATCCATTACACTATAAGTTGAGAAACTATTTAAAAACTTTGAAACCTAAGACATAGAAAAAAAATTATAGGTAACTTTATACCTCGCTACAACCGCCTGAACAGTAATGATTTAAGAACCTTATTTCGGTTTGAGTAGGTAAGGTCGTAAGTGTTTCCATCTTAAGTCCAATTGGAGTTTGGCATACCCGCAATTTGAAAATATGCCAAACATATTTTTTGGCCCACGTAGTGCGTGAGGTTGTTAAAGAAAGCAAGCCTAGAATCCCCAACATCAGGAAGAGTTGCCTCCACTCAGGGGGTAAGAGAATTGAGAATTTGACTCAGAGTCGGAGGCCTCAATTAAGGCTTTGTCGCATGAAGTCTCTCAATAAGTCTCTAAGTTTATTAATGATCCAGGGGATTTGATCAAAGAAGATTATGGCCACACTAGGTATGCATTAGAGTGGCTAATTGAAAGTTTGAACTGTCCAGGGGCATAAGACAGCCATTGTTTCCCCTGTATAGACAATGCCCGTGGAAGCACCACAGCCAGTGCTTCCCTAGTAAATTCCACCACAAACGATGCAGCAGACCATAAATAGCCACTGACAAAATAAAAATCCTCTTTTTTAGGAGGTGGTGGCCCCTAACCCTCAGTTTGGCTGGCAAAGGAAACAACCACCAATCATTCTTCTAGCGTCACCCCAAGTGGTCATGAATAGAGACCAGTTGGACTAAATAATCTAACAGCATGTCTGCCCCACTATGAGATGAATAGCTAGGCTGATGTATCGAAAACTATATCGTGACTGGGTGGATATGGAACACGAGTATCCTCGAAGATACAAGGTCCTAATGTTTGCCACTTTCTCTAGAGAAGACAGTTAATCGCCAAATCCTTATGAGAATGGCCTTTAGATGGTACATTGATTTGTCACCCAATTCTATAGTAGGCTGGTAGTAACTTGAGGAGAAGTTTCATGCTCAGTTTTATTGTACTAAACCAGGGTAGCTATGGTTGACTTGGTTAGGTTGTATTAGATGATTAGGGAAACATTGGAGCAATACATTGCACAGTTTAAGAAGACCAAGAATTGATGTAGGTTGGCACTGCCCGAGATGAAGTAGTCTGCATTACACAAAACGTTCTGGGATTCAAGTTTTGAAAGAAGTTTGAGAGAATGAAGTTCAATGATCTTTTCGAATTGACAATGCAGACTATGAAATACGAACAAATCCTACGAGAGGAGTTGGACTGAAGAAATGCATCCAAAGGTATGTATTACAGGGATCCCAACAAAAAAATCCTCATAGTTGAGCAGGACTAAAATTTGGAGGTAAACATGGCAGAAATCATGGCCAAAGCCACATGTGTGTAAGGCCTTTACCAAGCCCTCAAAGAATCAGGCATAGGCTATGCCAAGTGTTGATAAAGGAGTCGGTGAAGGTAATGGCCAAAAATATGAGTTTGACATCTCAAAAGCTAATAAGGTCTTTGATCATTTGCTAGCTAACAGCATTATCAAACTGTTGTTTGGTCATAAGATTCCACCAGTAGCGGAGTAGAAGAGCAAGATGTATTGCAAATGACATAATCTGTAGAGCCATTCTAATACTACATGTGTGGTGTTTCGAAATGCCATTTAGGACGGCCTGAAAAAAGGCCATTTGATCTTCAGAGACAATGGGAAACCAAAGATAGGGGTTGATAAAGACCCATTTCAAAAGACAAACATCATTGGTAAGCTAGCGCTAGGATTCCACGATCATCTTAACATGATTAAGAGAGGTTTATGCCCCAAATGCAAAGCTTTTATGGGATCATTCTAGAGGAGGAGGAACAGGGAAAATTGTCCCAAAGTCCACGAAAGAGATGGCATTACAAAGTGCACTCATTGGGAGCGACCAAGTAAGTAGTCGCTGCGCAAGCGAGATTACGAGGATTAGCCTAACAAGTTTATTAGGCCAAGCTATAAAGTGCACGATAGGGATATATTAGAACTATCGAGAGGTCAACAAAGGATGAAATATGAGGAGTTCTCCACAAGGTTGGCACCCGATCAACCCATTAGGACTGGGGGATATCGAGATTGACCTAGGATGGTAAAACCAATGGAGCTGTTGGAGGGCCATTGGTACGTGGTCTAACATCTAAATTTTTCATAGTACCATCAGTTACGTTCGTTGTTTAGAACTTAGAAGCTCAAGAAGTAGTGCATTCAAGTGGGCCTGCGCAAGCAAGAAGAATCCTAAGAATTGGACGCTCGGGAATTACGAGAAACATTTTGGTCTTTCACCGCCTCTACTACGCGTAGTGGCACCAAGGAAAGCCATGGATGAGGAGAAAGGGAAGAAGAAGATTGAGCCTAAGTCCTTATCCGAGGAGGATATCGATTAACGAATGGTGAGGAATGTGGGGTAGAACATTTGATGGCCACGCTCAACATCCCTCCAAGAATTTGTGAGGGCAAAAAGAAAAAGGATCCTACCGACGTAGATGACAATGATGGATTCCATCCAATTCAGCACTCAAGGGCATTCAGTATCTGTCAATGCCCTTAGGCTGTTGCCGATATCTTTTAAAAATCCAAGACTACAAGTAGAGTCTTTAGAGGGGAATTTCAAATACACCGAGGCACCAGGGTCAACTGTTTGAAGTCCAAATGGAGCACTCTCCTACGAGAACCCTAACAAAGGTAGACAGGCTGATGTCCGTCAGCAACCTAAGAGGGTAGTCATTTAGCAAACCTACATAGCCTATGGCGCAGCACTTGAAGTCACTTTATATCTAGGTTTAATTGGATGCAAAGACCTTCAATAGGGTCTTGGTTGACAATGGAGTGGCAGTCAATATTCTACCAATAGCTTCAAGAAGTTGGGCCTGGAAGAAAAAGACTTGGTCCACACTAACTTGACGGTAAACAGATTCACATGAGGAGTCAACAAGACGCTAGAAATTTTATCCATTGAATTGGCCATCGGTAGCGGGGTCAACATCATGCATTTCTTTGTGATTGATATGATGGCATCCTACAATGCTCTTTTGGGTCGAGATTGGATCCATTTGAGTGGATGCATTCCATCAACTCTTCATCAGTGGCTGGTGCTATAGAACCTCGATGATTTAGAGGTGGTAGAGGCTAATCATACTCCATTCATGGCTGATGTTCAAATGGCCGTCACTTGACTCTATGCTAAAAAAATAGGGCCAATGAAATTCTAGGGCTAAGATAAGTATGGGAAGCCTAGGGAAGTTGTGTTCTAGACCAACTTGAAATATACTAATGACTATCAAGTGGAGAAAATGGTCCTTCGATCACTATGTGCAAAGGCCAAATGATGTGGGAGAGGCAAAGAACATGTTTGTAGATGGAGCTCAATGACAGTAGATAAACAACAAGGCTGTGAAGGCCTGCATCGCTAGGATAAGAGCTTATTTGGGAGAAAGAAGGATCGCGGCACTACAAGTGGCCAGCAAATAATAAGGCACCATTAAAATTTTAGAATGAGAGAAGGAAGAACCCAAACAATTCAACTCCCAAGAATTCATCGACTTAGACAAAATCGATGTTGATCCTACTAAACTTGAAAACTTGGTTGAGGTTCAAGATTTGTTATTGGAAGTTAATCTTGGCGAGCCAATGAAGCACCGTCCAAATTTTATTAGCAAATTGTTGTAGCTAATTTTCTAAGCATGGCTCATACAACTACTGAGGGAATACCGTGATTGCTTCGCCTAGAGTTATGAAGAGATGTCAGGGTTAGATCCGGCCTTAGCAGCGGATCGATTGCCAATTAGGAGATTGAGCATCTCCTACAAGCCAAATGCATATAGGTAGCACGGTACATAGAATGGGTGTCCAATATTAGGCCAATTAAGAAGAACACCAGCAAGATTAGGGTTTGCAGTGATTCCCAAAGATGAATATTTCATGGCACTGGCTGATCAACACAGGAATACGATAGCCATAAACGTGATCATGCCATTTATGGACATCAACACGGGGTACCATCAGATCTTTATTATAGAAGAGGATCGGCACAAAATCAATTTATGATGTCTAGGATTGATTGGGACGTTCGAATGGAGGGTTATGCATTTGGACTGAAGAATGTAGGGGCCACATACTAGAAAGCCATGAGCACCATCTTCCACAACATGATTATTAAGATCACAGAGGTGTACATTGATGACATCGTAGTTAAGACTCAAAACATAGAGAAACACCTAAACAATTTGAGGTCAGTCTTTGAAAGGATGCGTGACCATCAGTTGAAAATGAACCCCCTTAAGTGTGCATTTGGACTCACAGTAGGGAACTTTTTGGGGTAGGTACACAAGAAGGGAATTGAAGTAGACAAAAATAAGTCAAAGACTACCATAGAGACCACACCTCCGAAGAACAAGAAGGAGCTTCAGCATCAAATCGGTCAAGTTAATTTCCTTTGATGATTCATTGCCAACTGTGCAGGGAAAGTGTAGGCATTTTTGCTGCTTTTGAAGTTAAAAGGGTGTAGTAGACTTCAGGTGGGAAACACAACATCAAGAAGCTTCCCACCAGGTCAAGGAGTATTTGGCAAACCCGCTAGTCCTCATGCCACCTATTAAGGGTAGGCCACTATTATTGTACATATCGGCTATGCACGAGTCCATTGGATGTTTGCTAGCTCAGAATAATAATACAAGCAAAGAAAGGTAGTTTATTATTTAAGTAGAATTTTGACTCCTGCCTTGTAGTGTTCTTAGTTGATCGAAAAGTTTTGTTTAGCATTGTACTTTGCATCACAAAAGTTAAGAATTTATATGATTTTAGTTGTACTATATATTATTACGCAAACTGATTTCATTAAGTACATGTTAACTAGGCCAATTATGAGGGGCCAAATCGGCAAGTGGGTTTTGCCCTTCATGGAATTCTCACTCCAATACTTGACACAATGCACGGTGAAAGGCCAAGCATTGACCAATTTCTTAGCATAAATCCTTATATGGAAGTAAAGCAAGTTACAAGGGAATCCCTTGGTTTGCTTGGAGTACCCGTGGTGTCTTTAACGCTATGGAAACTAAGGTTTGACGAATCAGTGAAACGAAAGTCTGTAGGGCCCGAGGTTGTTATAGAATCGCCCCAGGGATGCGAAACCCAACTATCATTTCAAATTAGAATTTGAATTAGAATTTGAATGCACTAACAACCAAGGTGAATACGAGGCATTGACTATTGGGATTGAGGTTTTTTTAGGCATGGGGGCATCGATGCTCGAGGTGATCGGCGACTCCAAATTTGTTATTAACCGAATTGTGGGCAGGTTTTAGTGCAAAAGCTAGGAGCTATGCACATTCCACTCCATTGCAATGTCTTTGTTGGCAAATTTCGATGATGTGGTATTGTGTGTGACCCTAAGGGAGATGAACAGCCTAGCAGGGATCGGGTCTGTGGATTCCTCAAGGCATGAATGAGCAGCTAATTAGAGTTCAAAAGAGATTTTTTCCATCCATAAAGGCTAGCAGAATGGACTTTGAGGATTTAATAGTAGAAGTGGAAAAGGAAGATTGGAGGTTTGGCATCGTGCAATTTCTAAGATATCCAAATGGGAATGTAGAGTTGGTCATCAGGAGATGGGCCGCTAATTATATACCCAAGGATAGGGAATTGTATAAGAAAGGGATACACAATGACTAATTGTTAAGATGCATGGGCATAGAAGATGTCATTCTATCAAGATGTAGTCGCAAATTAGAAAATATGGCTATTATTGGCCAAGTATTTTTAAGGATAGCATCAAGTATGCAAAGGGTTGTCAAGCTTACTAGTGTCATGGGCCTATCAATAGGAAGCCAGAAATACAAATGCAGCCTGTAATAATGCAATGGTCATTTAGGGCCTAGGCCATTGATTTAATAGGGAAGATTTTTTTTCCCATCCACAAAACAACATTCTTTTACCATTTTGGTCACCGATTATTAAAAAAAGTGTGTAGAGGCCATTCCAATGAGAATAGTCAATCAGACCGACATTATTCGAATGATAAAGGAAAATATAATACATTGATTTGGGCTTCCCTAGTACTTAGTGGCCGACCAAAGAATAGTCTTTGAAAGAAGCGAAGTTAAGGGATTTGTAGAGGAGCATGGCTCCAGTGTGATCCATTCAACCCCATACTATGCGCAATGGAACAGCCAAGCAGAGTCTACCAAGAAAGTGATGAAAGAAATCATCACAAATATGGTGGAGGATAACCTAAGGTGCTTGCATGATAAACTATCAGAAGCACTATGAGCAAACAAAACATCCAAACAGTGCAGCAATAGAGATACACCATTCTAGCTAACATATGGAGACGACGTGATCTTGCATATAGAGATTACCGTAAAGTCGTCGTGAGTGGCTTTTCAACATACGTTAAGTCCACCTGAGATCTTCAAAACAAGAGGTCACAACCAACATGGAAGTCATCACACCATTTAACAGTTGTAAGAAATGCAATGATAAGATGCAAAGGAACGAACAATAATGTAAGTTTAATTCATAGAATTTTGACCAATTTTAGTGAATACAATTTGCGAAATATATTCAAAACAATGTGTTGCATAAGTACTTCATCAGAGTAGCTTGTTTCTAGAAGCTTGTCATCCCAGTTTAAAGATGATAACTAGCACGCTGGAGACAAAGAAAAGATCAGAAGTGAAGGAGAAAGCTTAAGTGTATGAGGCGGATTATAGACCTCTAAAATGAGCCTTTCCTAATATGAAACTTCCAAAACTTGCGAACCTTCATTAGTCACCACCTTCCCATTCCAGAAGGTTGCTGAGGAAAGCCATCCTAGGGTAAACTTAAAGATTAGAGGAGTAAAAAGCACGGCCATCAAATGCACCGAAAGCCAAATGTAGTAGTTTCTTCCAACTTTGACAAGTGCATATTGCCTATCCATGCTGCCTTACCCCCATGCTAAGGATCTCCAAAATAACACAAAGATGGAGGACAAAAGAGGCACTCATCCAAAGGAAGAATATGAAGTAACTTGGTAAATCCAATTGCAGATGTGAAAGGGAAAATACAAAGTACTAACTTTGGTTAAGATTGAAGGAAAAAAGAGGTTGAGGACTAACAAAGTCATCTTCTAACTTTTTCTCTTTTAGGTCAAGAGGTTCAAAGGAAATAATGGTGTTCCATAGGTGAGAAGACATCCTTGGAAGAGTTCAATTAGCCTCGAAATGGCCAGCACCTCATGGTTATTGATAGGCCATAAGGAAATTGAATGTTTTAATGGCCTCACTTTGGAAATCACCAACATTTATGGTAGTTTAATGAGAGAAAAATAAAGTATCACTTTGAAAGACACTCAAAGTGCTTGAATGCATGCACGTGAATTGAAAGACAGAAACGTGATGTAAATGACAATGAATGTCAGTTAGTTCACAATTATGTCAATCATCAAGGGGGAAATGAAAAGATAGATAAAAGTAAAAAGGTAAAGGGCAAAAAAAGTCCATCTTTATGTATTATTATTTATCATTTCTATTGAAACTGTACAGTATTGGAAAAATGAGCTTCTAGTTGGTACAGTGACCTATTAATGGCCTGCAACTCAGCCGAAGCTGACTCAGCAGAGGCCAAGCCTTCATCCATAAAGGCCATGACATTTACTATAACGACCTTGATTTCTTCCAAATGCTCTTGGTAGGATGCAGATTCCTCTAGGAGCGCTACACGCAGAGCCTCTAACTCAGCAATCTGGCAGTCTATCTCTATCGGTCATTAAGGAAGTTAGTCAAAGCGGTAGAATGGCTGGAGCAGGTTTGGATATGTTGGTTCAAGTTGACTGCCGGATCTCATTGATCATAAATAACAGCAAGATAGCCTTGACACTTTTGATTCAACAACCTTGCTTCATAAGCTAAACAGGCCATTGCCTAACAGTCCTCTTTAACAATGAAAGGAGAGGTGGCTAGTGCCTTAATTGAGTGGAGCTACTCGTCAAGAAGGTTTAATTCATCTACTAGAACAGCAAGGTAGCCAATAATGAGCACCATTGTTGTCTCGCGGTGGTCTTCAAACTTGCAATTTAGAATTATCCCTGAATGCTGAAAGGAGAAAGGTCCAAAACAAAAGCGTGCTTTAGAAAAACTAGGCCAGAAGACAAGTCCGCTTCGAGTGAAGGAGTAATGATCAAGGATAGAGCAACGACCTGAGTTAGGGCCGTATCCCGAATAGTTTCAACGGCTAAAGGAATACCATAGCCTGTTGGGGAGTCAAGAGGTTCTTGCTTATTGACTGGACCTTCTTCATTTTCAAGGTCCACAACCACAACATCCCTGCCCATTACAATGACCATATCTTCAACATAAGGTACAAATGAACTAAGCCAACTGCGGCCATGGATAGGTCTATAAAAGTGGGAATGTTTGTTGTGGGGCTCAAGGTTTTTGAAAATTGGATCTTGAGAAACCCCTACGCTAGCAGAAACAAACACAGATGGAGGAGTGTCTTCACATTGGTAAACACGGCGCACAAGTGGGGCATCATCTTTAACGTCTTGTCTCTCATCAACGCGATCATGAGAGACAGATGTTGAAAGTGTTATGGAAGAGCATCATCGCTTGTCCTTGCGGCGAAGCCTTGTTTGAAAAAAGGGAATGGTTAAGGAAGTTAAACTCGTAACAACGGTCACATGATCAAGGTCAACATCATGAGGACGAGCAGCGGCAAAAATTGGAAGTCTTGAGTGACCCATCCCTAGTAGATGGTTGAAACCCGTGACAAAAATTTCACATGGTTTAGAACAAAGGTCATGTCATGATCAAATTGACGAAAAATGTATCGTTTCCACCAAGCCCTGGCAATCTTCAAGACATTGAATGACTCAGTGAAAGAGGTCATTTGAAAGAAGCAACTTCTCGAACATTTACATTGGCCAAATTAGGCTAATTTGTGAGGTTAGTATTAAGGGTGTGCAAGAAAAGATAAGGAATTTGTTGCACCAAACTGAATTGGTGAGCGAACTTCTACGGCATGTAAACTTCGACGCTGTAGTGAGCATTGGCGCCATAAGTCAGCCCTAGGTCATAATGCAAGTCTCAAGAATGGAGATAGGAAAACCAAGCATCTTCATAATGAGAAGCAGCTTTAACAAGGGCTTCCACAAGCTTATAAAGGAACCATTTTGGCCCTCGATTTCGAGCTAACGACATCCAAACTGGCCACGAGTCGTTCAAGTTATACAAGTAGGAAAAATAGTCTACAAAAGAAAATTCTTTGGTAGGGGTCGTGGCAAATAGGTGGCCGTAAGAGAAAGAGGCATTATCGAAAGACAGTATGGAAAGGTTTGGAAAGTAAGTGTGAATCCACAACTGAAGCACCCATAGGGACTTGAACCTTTTTGCACCTTCGTCACCACTGTTTCCCACATCCCACGATAGATGGGGCAAACATTACAAGAGCAAGAGCATAAGTAGCTTTCACAGCCAGTTTGATGGGCAGCAAAATATACTCCCTCGTCACTTTGTATGACGAGATGCAGAAGAAGATCTAGTTAAGCCAATAAAGTAGGAAAAAATATGTTCTCAGTTCAAAACTAGAGAGCCATCATGGTCGCGACAGGCCGCAATAAAAAGAGAATAGGCAGTGATCAACTTCTTCGGCGTATCTATAGGAAATGTATAGCTCGCGTCAGTATAGTAAGCAGAGCGTTAGCTTCAACCCCAAATGGAGGAAGACCAAGAAGAACAGAGATGTCATAAACCATGGGGTCCATCATGCCAAAAAGAAAGTGAAAGGGTATTGTTTGCCATGAACCAAAATAGTAGTTTCAATAGGCATCATGATAATGCTAAGTTCTACAACGCCATAATTATCAAAGCGACGCCACAAAGTACATTTGGTTGCTGCTTGCCCTCCAAATTTTTCACGAATGTTCCTAAGCGTAAGAGAAGACCAAGGCCATCTTCTAAGGGAAATATTTGGAATCAAAGGTGATGAAAAATAAAAAGGAAAAGTTCTTTGAAGTTGAGAATTTTGGGATTAATCACTAATAAAAATGAATTTAATAATTGAAAAACTAGATAATATTCAGAATGCATCCCACCTATGAACGAGAATTTCTAATCTAAATTTATAACTCATTTACTTTCGTATTCAAACTAGTACAGACAGATGATTTCCAATTAAACACTTGGAAAAAAATCAAAAATAATAATTGAGAGATAGTTTATGATGAAAGAATTGATACTCTACTAGTTGCAGAAAACACCACTAATTACTCATACCAAAACCAATTGTATACAGATAATCGAAAAATATGCAAACCAAATAGGTTTCCAAAAATGCAACTTTAATCAAGTAATCACATAAATGTTAAAACCCTAGTTTAGAGTATAATCCTAATTCATAGGTTGGGAATCCTTCTTCATATTATCTAAAGAAATACTACTCACTCATGGTAATTTAAATAACACAAGAAATTAAAGTAAACATAATTGAATTCAAATAAGTAGAAATTGACTTAAGATTAATTGCTTGTATTGGAAAACTGAATTTAAAGAACAAACTCTGAAATTAATGACAACTGAATGTAAGATTGCTAGAACAAATGAAAGAACAGAACTTAGAAGTAAAGAACAGTAGCAAGAACTCTCAAGAAAACCCTGACATTCTCTAAAACAACAAAGCAAAGGAAAAACTCCAGAAAACTTCAAAACATGATTCAATCTTCCCCAAAAGATCTTCTATTTATTATGACAAGAAAGAGAATCTTTAGATGTTTGGTAAATATCTTTTTCAAGATTATCTCCTCTTCTTATTGGTTGAGAATCCCCGAACGATTTAGCAAGATCTGATCTTTAGTTAAGTTTCCCATGAAAATCTGCATCGACCTACTGGTAGAACATACTCCGCCTACTGGTAGAAACTCCTTCTATGGCCCGACCAACCGATAGAACAATAAAACCTACCAGTAAAGCATCTGTCTAATAAAACTTCTGAAAGTACTGTGACTTTTGCTACTTGTAGAACATTAGGTAGGACTTCTCTGATAAAAGTACTATAAAATTTCCTACCGATAAAACATGGTTCTACTACTGGTAGGACTTCTTTGATGAAAAAAATTATAAGTACTATAAGTTTTTCTACCAATAGAACATGGTTTTGCTACTGCTAGAATTCCTATTATTCTTTCAAAATTGATCTCTAAGGCCTCGACTTCATCCTTTTCCGAGCAACTTAAACCCAACTCTTTTCTTGCCATTAAATCAATGTTTATTCTTCACATTTACACCTAAAATATCTGCAATATAAAAATTAAGGCATAACACGCAAACTACACTAAATAAAGAGAATTAATACACTTGCAAACCTAAAGTAGATATGTTATGCTATAAAATAATGCAATGTTGAAGTCTCAACACACACTCCAACTTAGGCTTTGCTAGCCCCTAGAAAACATTAAACTAAGAAACTAAATAGAACAAACCTTAAAACATCCAAGGAAAGTGAGTAACCACATAATGAAATCATAAGGCATACATTAAAAAAGGCACAAAGCACTTAATCTAAAAGATGTGTTCCATTGATTTTAATCATTGATTTCACCTACCTCGACTTAAAGACAATATAGCCTAGCCCTAAAGGTTCTTCTACCTAGGTTATACAAAATTTCTGACTCTTAACCCCGAAACTCGTACAGGGCCTTCTAATTATACTCTAATAACTTGCAACATTATTTCCTTTCTCAACTAATTCCTCGTCAACACCACTTTGGACCGGCAATCTCCTAAGTGCTCCCAGCAGTCCTTCTTTCTCGTCATCTGAATCGGAGAGGTAACTCGATTCACAAAACTGGTATTTGCAACCGGATCCTATACTTCTAATTTAGTATCCTCAAACTTAGCATCTTTCTCCTTTGCCAACCCGCCCTCTCTATTGGATAAGCCTTAGCAACAATAAATCATGCCAAAACATTCACAGCCCACTCTCATTTCTCTTGGGGGTCTTTAGGCCAATCTTTCTTGAAAAATGATTCATCGTCTTTGTCTTCCTCAGAATTTGACTCAATCCCCTTCCTCGTCCCCTTCTTCATCATAGACTCCCACTTGGACGAAGTAGCTTCAGGGGCACTAGTTGAGGTGTGTTGCCCAAATCTTGTTCTGGCTATCTTCACTATGACTATAGAGACTATGACCACCAAAGAGATCTAGGGCAGTAGATTAGACTTGAAGAACTCAGGAGAAGAGTGAGATAGAGCTAGAATTTTCCTTAAAGCCATTAATCCAAAATCCATAACAAATCTATAATAACAAGGATTACTTGAAGCCCAAGTCTTCTGAGTAAGTTTCTAAAGGGGAAAAGAGGCTTTTATAGTGGAAAGGGAAAATTTAGAATAAAAAAAAAACCCTTGAAATTCCCAAAAAATCCTTCGTTTTAACGCCTCCGATCTATCACCTAGTGGTAGGTATACACGATTTACCAGTAGAACGACCCACTATTCCAACATCTACCAGTAGAACGACCTACTAACATCAATCAATGGAACGCTAAAATTTCTCAAAATTTTCCAATTTCTTTCTCTTTTCAATTCTTTTCCTTGTTCTTTATAAGACAAAACCTAAACCCGGCTAATACCTAATCAAGAAATCAATGATCTATTTCATGCCTTGGAATTTTAAAAACACAACCTAAAAACTAAGCAAGCACCATTTTTATAGGAAATCACTATCGAAATTAACCTATGCAATAAGCCTTTAAACCCCTAAATGATCCCTAGTGGATGAGTTTTGTCTCGTGAAGGTTTTCAGAGAAGATATTTACAAACTTCTCTATTTTAGTTATTCTGATTTCACCACTTTCATAAAATTAAACCAAAAAAAAAAACAATCTATTAATAGAATTTAAGCTCATTCACATATAACTATTTTTAGGCCTAAACAAGATACAAGAGTATTCAAACATATTATCATCAAAAACTCGTGTGTGTGTGTGTGTGTGTCACGTCAACTTGTTCAAGAAATTTATCAAACCAAATTCTCATATCTTTAAAGTTATCCAAATCTAGCTCTGACACCAGTTCTTCGCAATTCCACTTTGAATAGATCTCTCTAACAATCATGACTATTTCACTCAAGGTATTTGTGGGCAGAATTTATTTTAACAAAACAAGTATATCCCACATATTTCTTACAATGAAAAGCATTAAAAATCTAATCAATCTTGACATAATCTAATGAAAGAATGATAAAGTAATAAGAATGACACCGTTGATGTATCTCTTTATCCAATAAAGTATTTGAATTCACCATTATTCTCAAAATCAATTAGGACTTTATTAAGATTATAAGGTGGCTATAGGTAATGGTAAAATAAATGAAGGATTAATGAATTCAAAAAGAGTTATCACAAGGAACTTTTTTCTTTCTTTTGTAACACTTGACTTCTCCTTTCGAGCACTTTTCTTTATTTTTCACTGCATTCTTGTTTTCTTTCTTTGCCCCTTTTTTTTTCAAGTATTTGCCTTCTTTTTTTCTTTCAAGCACTCTATTGATTCTTTCACCTTTTTTTTTCAAATGCATTCGCTTTCACGTTGCCCATGTTTAAGCTTTCACCATAAATCTCCCAACTTCCTTAATAACAACTTAGCAATTAAAGGGATAACTAAAGTAAGATACACACACACACACACACACACACACACACACACACACACACACATATATATATATATATATTACTTGCCTTGGTTAACTTTATGGCTAAGAATTGACCATTCAAATATGCTCAATCCCAGCTTTGAGGGAACATTTTTAAGAAAGAATAGGTTAAGGCTCAAATTTATCCAAAAGATGACCTAAAATCCTTTTTCAAGAATAATGGAAAATTTTTAATTGATAGAGATATAATAAACTAATCAGTCCTCATACTCTAACCAAACCAAACATAATGAGACTATTGAAAAAAGTGATGAAAGAACTAACTCTTGAGTAAATGTCATATAACCCTCCAAAATAATGGGCTCTAATCTCACAAGTTCATATATCTGTCTCCCCTATACATGTCAAGCTTTAAAAGGCAAAAACCCATTTCAACAAATCACAAGTACTAGATGATCATGGTGTATAAAATTTGAGTTTTTAATGACATACACACATAAGTCCTTGACATATCAAAGTTCTCAAAAAAGTCAACTCGAGCATCATACTTCCAAAATAGATAAAGCATAATTTTTTTTACTTTTCAGGAGCAACAAATAAGCAAAACACACAAAACAAAGAGAAATACAAAAATAAGAAAACAAACAAAAATAGCATTGTAAACCCTCACCCCCTAACTTGAATTATGCATTGTCCTCAATGCAATAGAAATAACTACATGCAAGAGGACTAATGAAATAGATACAGGAACGAGGTCGCCTGAAAAGAATGGCTCCAAAAGGTATTCAAACTACAAATTAAAAGAAAAATAAAGTAAAACAACAACAATTGCTACGATACCAAAAATTATGTAGACAAAAAAAGACACTTAGCTAGAGGATCCTGATAAACTGGATCAACAAGCTCCTCCACAGGCTCCTCTAATGGAAAACCATCCAAGAATGGCTTTCCACACTAACCATTAACCTTAAATGTTTGTCCATTCTTCTGGTTTTCAATCTCTACCATTCCATGAGGGAAAATTGTGCGCACTACGAAGGGATCTGTCCATCTTGAGCATAGCTTACCTGAGAAAAAATGAAGTTTAGAATTATAAACAAGTACTTTTTGTCCTTGCTCAAAGGTTTTTATCAAAATATATATATCATGAAAAAATTTTACCTTCTTCTTGTAAAATTGAGTACTTTCATATGCATCTCTTCAATTTCATTCAAGTCCAATTTTCAATTGTTACTGGCTAGTTTCAAATTAAAGTTCAAGGTTTTTATGGCCCAATAAGCTCTGTGCTCCATCTCTACTGGCAGATGACAAGCTTTTCCATAAACTAGCCTATAAAGAGACATACCTAATGGTGCCTTAAAAGTGGTCTTATAAGCCCATAAAGCATCGGTCAAACTAAGTGACCAATTGTTTCTATCAGAATTAACTATCTTTGCCAAAATGAGGTTTATCTCTTTACTGTCCAATTAAGCTTGATCATTAGTCTATGGATGTTAACCTATGGACACTTTGTGTGTAATTCCATATTTATGCATGAGATTAGCAAATGGCGTATTACAAAAGTGTAACCCACCATCACTGATTATTTTCTTGGGCATCCTAAACCTATATATAATTTGTTCTTTCAAAAACTTAATCACAACCTTATGATCATTAGTCCTAGTTGGGATAGCCTCTTCCCACTTAGACACATAGTCAACTGTCAAAAGAATGTAAGCATATCCAAAAGACATTGAAAAAGGACCCATAAAGTCAATTCCCCAATAGTCAAAAATTTATATCACAAGAATAGGGGCAAGAGCATCATATTCTTACGAGTTACACCTACTAATCATTGGCTTTTATCACACTGCTTACAGAACATAAAAAAATCTTTAAATAAAGTAGGTCAACAAAAACCACATTGTAAGATCTTAGTTGTTGTTTTCTTGAATGAGAAGTGGCCTCGACAAGCTTCTGAATGACAAAAAGCAATCACGTCTTTCTGGTCTTCATCGGGCACACATCTCTTCATCACTTGGTCACGGCATTATTTAAACATATAAGGATTTTCAAAGTAGAACTACTTCGCCTCAATCAAGAATCTCTTCTTATCCTTTGGACTTGATTTACTTAATATCTGTCCCATAACAAGATAATTCAAAATGTCAGCATACCATTGCATGGTTGTATTCAAAACAAATAAATTCTCATCAGGGAACAAGTTAGGAATAAGTGTGTAAGCATCTGTGTCTTCAATCATAAGCCTAGACAAATGACCGGCCACCAAGTTCTACACTCCTATCTTGTCTTTAACAATCATGTGAAACCCTTGAAGGAGAAGAATCCACCTAATAAACCTTGGCTTCACATCCTACGTAGACATCAAATACTTTAAAGCATAATGGTCAGTATAAACAACAATAGGTGATCCTATAATGTATGACCTAAATTTATCAAGTGAAAAAACTACTACTAGCAATTCATTTTCAGTGGTAGTGTAGTTCTTTTAAGCTTTATTCAAGGTCTTGCTAGCACAGTAGATGACATGGGGTTTCTTGTCCAACCGTTGGCCGAGCACCGCGCCAACTGCGTAATCACTCGCGTCACACATGAGCTCAAAAGGAATTTCCCAATTGGGTGGTTACATGATTGGAGGCAAAATGAGCATATTCTATAGGTTTTTGAAAGTTGCCTCACAATCAGCTGTCCACTCAAAAGGAACATCCTTGGCCAATAGATAACATAAAGGTCATTCCAAGGCACTAAAACTTTATATGAATCACCTGTAAAACCCGGCATGACCAAGAAATAATTGGACATCTTTAACAGTCTTGGGAGTAAAGAGGATAGAAATCAACTCAACCTTAGCTTTGTCCACCTCTATACCTTTATTTGAAAAAATGGGACCAAGGAATATCCCCTGAGTCACCATAAAATGACATTTTTCCCAATCAAGCACCATTCCTTTATCTTCACACACTGTAGCACCAAATTCAAAATTTTTAAGCAACCCTCAAACAAATCAACAAACATAGAGAAATCATCCATGAAAACCTCAATAATTTTCTCTACCATGTCCTTGAAAATCCCTATTATGCACCTCTGAAATTTATTAGGGCCATTGCAAAGGCCAAATGGCATCCTTCTATAGGCAAACGTTCCAAAAGAACAAGTGAAGGTTGTCTTTTCTTGATCTTCAAGGGTTATCTCAATCTGGTTATAGCCCGAATATCCATCTAAAAAATAGTAGAGCACATGCCTCGTAACCCATTCCAAGACTTGGTCGAGGAATGGTAATGAAAAATGGTTCTTTCTGGTACATGAATTTAGCTTTCTATAATCGATAGAAACCTTCCACCCAGTCACTATCCTTGTTGGAATCAACTCATTCTTCTTAGTAGAGACCATAGTGACTCCTAACTTCTTCAAAACTACTTGTGTAGGATTCACCATTTTCTATCAGCAATAGGGAATATGATTCCTACATCAAGCAGTTTTAGAACTTCAGCTCGGACCACATCTATTATTATGAGATTCAATATCCACTGTGGTTGATGGGATAGCTTCGTATCTTCTTCTAGGGAGATCCTATAGGTGTATATGAGGGGGCTGATTCCCTTTAGATCTACTATAGTCCACCCAATTTCTCCCCTCTGTGTCTTCAACAATTGCAACAACTTTGATTCTTGATGAGTTAGCCAGAATGAATTGATCAGCCCTAGAAAAGTATCATCACTCCCTAGATAAGCATATTTCAAAGTATGTGGGAGTGGTTTCAAATCAAGTTTGGGTGGTTGAACAGTTGATAGTAGAGCATGATTCTCCATGGGTGACAATTCTTCAAACTTAGGCTCCCACAAACCTAGAACAAAAGCTTCTTCTTTTGAATAGTGATTTCCTCTGATAGGGTCTTATAGTATTCACCAACAAAATCTTGTTTCTAGTGTCAATGAGATTCATCTAATGTACCTCTACATCATCCCTAGACTGTCTTCCAATATTGAACACATTCAGCTCTAATATCATATTCTCGAAAATCAACTTCATAAATCCATTCCTACAATTTATTAAGGCATTAGAGGTTGCAAGGAATGGTCTTCCCAAAATAACAGGGATCTGAGCGAACAGGTTAGCAACATAACAAGCATTAAGAATAATAAAATCCACTAGGAAGTAAAATTTCTCCACTTGGACCAAAACATCCTCTACTATACCTCATGGCATCTTTACATTTCTATCAGCAAGCTGGAGTGTGATGGATGTAAGCTTCAATTCTCCTAATCCAAGCTACACATATACAGAATAGGGAAGGAAGTTCACACTTGTGCCCAAATCTAGCAATGCATGTTCTACTTAAGATGGAAGTTCACATTCGGGGTTTTTGGATTTGGGCGAAGTGTTTCTCCTTAAGATGGAGCTTACCTGCTCTGTGAAAAAAGCTTTCTTTTGTATATTAATTTTCTCTTAATTGTGCATATTTCCTTCAAGAATTTGGCATAAGATGGTACCTGTTTAATTGCATCCAAAAAAGGAATATTAATTTTTACCTACTTAAAAATCTCAAGAATTTTAGATGTATCAGGTAAACTAGTAGGCATATGTAGTCTATGAGGATAAGGAAAAGGGATAGGACAATTATTATCAGCAATATCAGACAGCTTAGGCTTCTCAAAATCACCTGAGGTCTCATTTTCTATAGACTTAGAAACCTTGGGTGGAATAGTCTTATCCACTTCTTTACCTTTCCTAATAGTAGTAATGGATTTTAGTTGTTCAACATTCTCGGAGGTCTCAATCATATGTTGGCCCTTGGGGTTCTCTTGAGGTTAAGTAGGAAATTTCCCTTTGTTGTGTTTCATTGCCCCTAAGGTCATGTTAATTTTTGTGATTTGTAACCTAATTTCATTCAAAGCTTGAGAATTCTAATTGTTGATGTTAATTTAGTTTACAATGAATTGTTGTAACAAGTCGTCATTTCTCCTTTTGTGGGGTGGTTGGTAAGGAGGTATTGCGGGTTGACCTTGATTGCAAAACCCTTGAGCTTGGGTTGTGGTGGTGGTGGTGGTGTTGGATTCTGAATAAACCAATGTTGTGGAGGTCTTTGTGGAGGGACCTATTGAGCATTAGAAGGATCGGCATAATTTGTTGATGGCTAATGTGTGGGTAAGAAGGTATTGTTGAGGTTGACAGTGTAGTTGGATCGCCAACTGAAGTTGGAATGGTATCGCCATCCCTGATTGCATGTATTGGAGTATGGACAAAATAACTGCTTTGGCTGATTAAATGCATTAATCTGCTCATGCATTTCCCTACACATAGGAATAGTTGGACACTCATTAGTAGGGTGCTCAATAAACTCACAAATCAAGCAAGGGTCATCAGTATTGGGCACACTGGTTACCTCGTTGATCATTTGAAATTCTAAACTCTCCATTTTCCTTAAAAGTTTAGCAATCCTGGCTAGGAGATCATTTTGATCTCTCAAAAAATATTTTCCTCCACTAGAAGGGTTGTTGATGATGTTGATCATTCAACAAGGTCTGAGATGTCCCAAGACTGGGCACTCTCTACCAAACAATCAAAATAATCAAGAGCTTCCTTAGGCTCTTTATGTAGAAATTCTTCACTGCACATCATGTCAATGAACTAATAATGCAAAGGAGTAATTCTCTCATAGAAGAAAGTTACCATCTATCACAGTTCAAAGCCATGATGTGAAATAGAGTTTAAGAGCTCTTTAGATCTTTCCCAACATTCATAAAACTGCTCTTTTGGTTTCTAAGCAAAACTTTGAATCTGTTTTTTCAAAGTAATAGTTTTATGAATGGGGAAAGTTTTAATCAAAAATTCTTGTTGCATTTGATGCCAAGTAGAGATCGTCTATGGCTTCAAGGAATTTAGCCATGTCTTTGCTTTATCATTGAGTGATAAAAGGAATCTAGCCACATCTTCCCGCACATTTTGTTCCATGAATGTACTAACTACTTCCTCGAATTCCTTGAAATGAAGATAGTAGTTTTCACTTGTAATTCCATGGAATTGAGGAAGCAATTGGAGCATTCCTGGTTTAACATGAATTGGTGTGCCTTCACCAGAGTACAATCCATGATGGCAAGGAAGAGTGGGTAGGTTGTAGATAATCCGACAAGAGGAACTATAATCGGATTATTCCCACCATTACCCGCTACTGGTATAATAATGGCTGAATCAATGTCATTGTTCTTATTATGGGCAGCCATACCTACAACTGGTGGTAAGTTATGTCTAAGTCTAACAAGTCAATTTGCTTGGTCTCTACCCGACATACAAATCTATGAAACCTAAAAATTAAAATTGCAAGAAAGCAAGAAATAAATTAAAACAGAGATACGTACCTAGGCTCGTGATGGAAATCACAAGACCTACCTAAATACCTCTGTATCGCCTTAGATTACAGTTAGCTTCCCCGACAAAGGCGCCAAAAATGGTTGCCCTCCCAAAGGGTTGTATTTTTACGAAAGCTCCCAAGTATAAAAGAATAGTATCGTGTAGAAACTTAAACGAAAAGTCTAAGGTCATCTCCTCAAGGAAAGATTTGGAATCTAAGGTGATGAAAAATAAAAAAGAAAATTTCTTTGAATTTGAGAATTTTGAGATTAATTACTAAATAAAAATGAAATTTAGTGACTGGAAAACTAGATAATCTTCATAATTCATCCCACCTATGAACAAGATTTCTACTCTAAATCTATAACTCATCAACTTTCGTATTCAAACTAGTACATATAGATGATTTTCAACTAAGTACTAGGAAAAGAATCAAAAATAGTAATTGAGAGATAGTTTATGATGAAAGAATCAGTAATCTAGTGGTTATAGAAAACACCACTAATTAGCAAGATCTTATCTTTAGTTAAGTTTCCCGTGAAAATTTGCTTGGATCTAGCAGTAGAACATATGCTACCGGTAAAATATTCGGTAGGACTTCTCTGACAAAAGTACTATAACATTTTCTACCAATAGAAAATGGTTCTACTAATGGTTGGACTTCTCTGATGAAAAAAAGTGCAAAGTACTGTAAGTTTTTTTACCAGTAGAACATAGTTTTGCTACTAGTAGAAATCCTATTATTCTTCCAAAATTGATCTCTAAGGCCTCAGCTTCATCCTTTCTCAAGCAACTTAATCCCAACTCTTTTCTTGCTATTAAATCAATGTTTGTTCTTCACATTTACACCTAAAATACTTACAACATAGAAATTAAAGCATAACACGCAAACTACACTAAATAAAGCAAATTAGTACACTAGCAAACCTAAAGTGAATATATTTATAAAATATTGCAATGTTGAAGGCTCAACAACTGCCATAACACGAGCAACCCATGATATCCAATCAAGGGAAGGTGTCTTCTATGCACAGACAGGATTACCGCTGAGCCAGTTTGCCCATTGACAAGGCTCTTGGAATTTAAAAGGTAGAGACATATAAGAGTCGAGGTAGATGTGTCGAATTTTGTTTGGAGGCATTTCTTTGAAAGCCAGCCCAAGGGCCATTTCTGAAGAAGAAGAATCTGAGAGCAGGTTAAAAGTACGAAGAGTAAACCGAGGAGCTTTTACTCACAAAAGAGCCATTTTAAGAGCAACGGTATGAGGAGACTTTATTGAAGTAAAAAATAAGGTCAGAATAATGACAAAACAGTAGGTCTAAGAACGGTTTATATAGGCGCAAAGAACGAGCCGTTACAATGATTAAAAGATATGGATGGATCACATGCCAACCTTTTCTTGAAGATCTAAAAAGACGATGGATAGACTGAGGGATAACACATGGAAGATTGGCTATAATCCCTAAGCTTCATGGCCAATGGCGGGATGACAACTAAGTAGGGCATGTGTAATGGCAAAAGCTTAGATTCAAAAGAGCCAAAACAATGCCCTGAATACGGAGTGTTTAGTCACATCATTTTTGGGGGACAATGTTTACACCCAAAATAAGCAAAATCAGAGGGCTATACGTGGAAGAGATCTAACGGTCATCAAAGAATCTATGAAAGTCTATGATTGATAAAACAGTTAGGAAAGTCAGACTTTAAGAATCTTAGAAAGTGAGGAGATGTGAAATTATGAAGCGTCATGGAGATTGTTCAACGCATTTCTACGCATCTCGAAAGAAAGACCATGAATACAATCACAGCCAGAAAAGATGGTTTCGATGGTTAAAGGTCATCCCTATAAATAACAAAGGTCAGGCCACAAAGAGGAGATCTATGATCAAACACAACAAACTCTATACAGAGCTAGCCTATCTTGTACTTACTTATTTTTACTCCTGAGCAACTTTACTTTTCCTGTAACCCATCACTCCGGCAACCTTTTATTGTTTTTATTTAATGTTAAGTACATTTCTTGTTTCATCTTCCAAATTCAGCCTACTTGTTGTTTTTCATTCCAATTGACGTTTTCATGTTTTAGTCCATTACATTGTTAGTTGAAAAATTGTTTAAAAGTTCTTGAATCCTAAGGCATAGAAAAGAACTCAGAGGTACCCTTACGCTTCGCTACAATCACCTGAACAGTTACGATTTTAGAACTTCACGTCAGTTCGATTAGGTAAGGTCGTACGTGTTTGGATTTAAGTCCAATTGAACTTTGGCACGTCCACAATCTAAAAATATGCCAAATAATATCACTTTTTTGTTCTTTTTACCGCAAGTTGGAGCTTGTCATTCCAAGACCAAGTATTTCTCGTTAATGGTTCATTGCCTCTTGATTCCCCACGAACCTCAATAGATGCTTTTTTATACACGCCATCATATTTTACATTACATTTGTTTCATCTTATAAATCTCACTCTACTTCTTTTAGTATTTTATTCTTAAATAAATTTGTCTTTTCATCTTTCGAATTCCACCATTTAATTCTTGGATTCTTAATCTCTTTGTTTTGTCTTATGCTATTTTACTAACTAAATATAGTATCATTATCCTATGTTGTGTGGTTAAGTTCTCTCCAGGAATGACTTTGCAATCCTTACATGATTTACAATCCACTTGTCTAGTTAGGAAAAAAACTATTTGACTTTTATTTAACCTATTTTATAAGTTATTAAATGTTCATCCATCTTTTTAAAATATGTATTTGCTACTATCAGATCAAATGCTATTGAAAAATCTACGATAAACTCTCCAACATCATTCTTATCTCAAAATCCATGTCCACCATATATGCTCTCATATCCATTTCGGTCCTTTCCTATGTGGCTATTAAAGTCTCCTCCTATGTATACTCTTTCTCCTATAGGTATTGCATTTTAATGTGTTCATCTAATCCTATATGAGATGCATATGTGCTAATGAAATTAATTGTACTTCCTCCCGTGGAGATTGCTACAAATTGTGCATCGCCAGAAACCATAACATTTGTACTCAAGCTATGGACCAATCATGGTACTCAAGATGTGTTGCACTTGCAAATGTATTTTCCCTTCCCCAATTCGTTGTGCTTTATGCATGCCTCTCCCAGATGATGTTTTAAGGACGTAATTCCCTCTTAAATGTGCTTAAAAGAAAGAATAAAAACAAAGGAAGGAAAGAAAACTATATGGTGTGATATGCCAAGATTATTGAACTGTAAGGTTCTCACGTGCAACCACTGGCAAAGCTTTAAAACTTAGCTGCATTTCTGTCATTGTGAGCACAGAAAACTTTTCTCCTAAATATCGTGATTTGGTGGTGTTTGGTATACTTCCCTAACCCTCAGGATAGGGGTTCGAGGACTGTTTGGGAGGGAGGGTTGAAAGAGTGAATGTTACGAAAATTACACTGTAAGCACAACGAAAGAATTAAAGAAAACCCATTGCATTAAGGGGAGAACCATGTGTTATCAATAAAACTCACAAATAGAGGACCTATATTGATGAATCAATTGCCGACTTACATAATATCAAGTCGATCATGTAAACCTTTACCCTAAATATCAGATTCATTTCCTCAAAGCTTTTCGGAAAATTCAAACCTACTTCCTGAGAAACTTTTTGATTATGCAAAAGCAATGCACGAATGTGAAATACAGACAGTACAAAACTCTACAACAATGCTCTCTTCTTCACTATCTATAAATGATTTTGTATTAGGAACGATCTTATATAAATAGCAAAGAATTGAACCAAGTTCAGTGGAAAATTTGAATCCATCAATCTGAGCTACGTCCCGTTGTATACATTCTAAAATTAGGAGCAGTTGCATTTTGGGTTTTGATTATACTAGCCAAGATCGCAATCATAATGTGGCGAAGTTAGAAAGATCATGTGTCACTCTTTTTCTTCTATCTGGCTTTAATTTTATTTTTTTAACCTATAATGGTAAAAAGACTAGCAGAACTGCATTCAAATTTTTACTCTATTAAGATTTTTTTTGTTTGGTACATCTTAATACTTTGTTTATAGTCATATATGATCAATAATTATTGGTTGACTTGGGGCAGTTTAATAACACCACTTAATGTTTAAAATTGAATGCATTAAGCGCTTAATGAATTTGACCTATTTGGTAACTTAAAATTTATACTAGTTAATAGTTTAACCATTTTCTAAAAATAAGCAAAAATTTTAAGTAAATACTTTTCACTTAATGCTAAAAATATTAGTTAGTAAAAATTTTATAAATTTTTTATAATTGACAAATATACTTTCAATGTACTTTACACTATTAACTTTTTACTATCCACCATCAACCACCACCACTGCGATCACCACCATTGTGCCACTACCACCAACACACCACTACCGTCGCCACCACCACCATCATTGTGTTGTCATCACTGCACCACCACCATGATTTTGCCACCGCCATTGTGATGGTGGTGGTAGGAGTAAGGTAGTTGCAGTAAATTGATTAAAAATAAGGGTAAAATTAGGAGTAAAATAATTTTCTAACTTCAGCTTCTTATATTTATGAAATAGTTTGATTCAATTCAATACTTAAATTTCTATGGATACCAAATAATTTACAAATTAAAAAAAATGGTTAGATTCACTAGAGGTCCCCAAAGTATGAGATTTATCTTATTTTGGTCTCTGATATTTCAATTACATCATTTTAATCCTTGAAGTATTGAATATGTTTTTATGTGGTCTCTCAAGTAGACAATATATAAATTGCTAATAATTTTTTTATCATAAACTTGTCATGTAATACTTAAATATGAACAATAAATAATTTGGGTAGTTCTTGAACAAAATTTGGGTCGTTGTTGACCAAAATGTGTAATATGAGTAGCTTTTAAAAAATATTTGGATATCTCATGATCAAAACTATATAATTTGGGTAGTTGTTTGACCAAATTTTGCGAAGAAATTTGGTCAAGAGTATCTAAATTGTTTTTATTACCCAAATTTAGGTACCACATGACAAGTTTATAGTAAAAAATTGTTAACAACGTGAACGTTGTCTACTTGAGGGATTACATAGAAATATATTCAATACTTCAGGAATCAAAATGAGACAAACTCACACTTTGGGAGACCTCCAATGCAATTGACCCTAAAAAAAATCAACATTCATCATTTAATTTAGTATTCAATTTTCAATTTTATCAAATAACACCCTCATCTACCAACTATAATTATCCTATATAAGAATGATTACACTAACATTTTCTTCTATCTTATAGGTGTTCCTCTGAAGTTGGAAAACATTGCAAACCAACATAATGCAGGGCACGTCGAGAATCCCATTGATGGCTTCATTTTGGGTTTGTAAAAGTTCATTTGTAATGATTTCTTTTTTGTGTTGCTTTCTATTTCAGTTCCAAAGAAAACATCTCTTTTTGGATCCCACATTAATTATATGCTTTAAATCAAAGCTTTGATGCAAGTGTGCACTACAAGAAAAAAAAATTGGGAGTCGAAAAATCTTGTCACTGAAAGTAAAAAATATATAATCCAAAAAATAAAAAATCCTAATTTCCAAAGCATTCATACGAAAATCTACACCAAAAGATCCATACACAAACTCATACCAAAACATCCATATAAAATGTCATGTAAAACTCTCATACCAAAACATCCATGTAAAAACCCACAGTAAAAAAATATTCAAACGCCCCCAATATCCACAAGAATTTGAACTACATAGATTACAAAGAAAGAGATTGTATCATCAAAACCAACTCCAAATAATTCATCGTCAATCTGCATTACACACAATAAAAGTGCATTAGAACAACTAAAACATTAGTTCTAGTATAAATAGTATACATCTGCAATTTATAAATTGTAAATATTTTGAGGTATATTTGCTAATATCTCGCAAGCCTAAATTCACGTGTTTGCTTCTATCTACCTAGTTGGATGGTATATTGTCACACGGTTTGTTTTCACAAGTTTTTCTATGCCCGAGCAAGATTTTCAAAGTGGTGTTGTGGCATCTGGAATGATATGGTATCATTTCAAGACCAAGTGCTTAAGTATATGTCAATTACCAAAATTGAGCATATGTTTAGAAGTCGAATCACTAGTCTCTCCATTGCTCCCACCAAGTTGCATTGCCAACTTCACCTCTATCACCTCTTGCATCATCATCTCTTATTATTTTACCATCTACTCAAGTTTTGTCTTAATCTCATCCAATTCTTACTTTTAGGTTACATTTTCATCCTGAAGGGCCACAATAATGTCCTTAAAGCCTCTCACCTCCTGCTCATGTGCAACAGTCTTGCCAACCTTTGTCGAACAAGATGGCTTCGGGCCAATGCCATAACATCTTTTATAGCCAGGCTAGTGCTAAGGACAGTGCATTTAATCTCCTTCTAAGACAACAGAGATACACCTTTCTATGTGGTTTGTTCCTTCAGCTCCTTTATTCAACAATAAAGAATATAAATCTTAAAACAAATGCAATTGATATACTTATATATCGAGACTTTGCTTTTCCTGAGGTCCACTTACCTGACCTATTATTGACATGGGTTTCACAAAATACGTCCACGGCATGAGGGAGCTCGTGGGTCTCCAAGTCCGACTGTTTTTAGAAATTCACATAAAACTATATACACTTTAGAAAAATAAAATAAAAACAATTGTAAGGTAAAAAATCATAACCATAACATGCATTGGAGAAGGAAAGGAGTTGGAACTCAAATCTTGATTATAAGGCAACTTAATTAGCATGATTTTTTGGATTTGTCTTTAATCATTTCTACAAAACAACAAAAAAATAGCTCCGTGTTGGACAACAAATTACGAATAATGTTGCATAAAAACCATCAACATCACCGATAACAATGTATTGTCTATTTATATACAATTTTATATTAGCTTCCTATCGTTTTAATTCTGGGATTGGTTGCAACATGATAAGAATAAGATAATGCAAAGTTTAAACTACAGAGATCCTATCTTGGGAGGCAAAAGGATAGTAAAATACAGTCGATACAAAGTCCATACACATCAAGTATATGCTTTGCATGAATGCAGCAAATGATCAGTGAAAGACGTTGCGCTTGCATGCGTTTGAGTAACGAGACAAATACCAGAAATTTTGAAATGTGCAATCTGTGTCACCAAGTACATAGAGACAATCTCAATTCTAAAAGCTACCAATATATAGAAGGAACTAGGATAGAACAATCCTCAGATTAGAGGGTATGGGTTTATAAAACACGGTTCAACTTTGGTTGTGGTGGCCTTAATACATATTGGCATACAAGTTAGGGAAGTTGTACTCTCATAATCCAGTTTCCAAATATTTTACCATGTCTATATGTTTTCGAAATATCACATGTAGAGTTTTTTGCGTGGAGAACCACTTGATGAGGCGCCTCCCGTGTGAGGTCAGGCCAGGTGATAGTCAACTCATGCAAGTAATTATGGGAAGCGGCTCAAGATGCAAAATCTCTTTTTCCCTTATAAGCTCTAAAAAAAGGGTATGACAAGTGTTTCGACCCCTATGTTGATTAAAGGTTCCAAACCCTCCAAAAAAAAAAAAAAAGTGGAAATACCAAACCTTATCTTACCAATGCCGCCCCTTGCCATTCCCTAAAGGAACTATCCCCTTTTAGTGGGTCTAGGAACATGGATGGACCTTAGCTGTGTCCCCTAGTCCCATTAATTGAGCTGGATTTGGAGATCAGACATGCCATCTTGTCCTTGGGAAAGCCTCATCGATATCTCACTGAATTCAAGGACCTATATTCTCTCGGACTTAGTAAGTACGAATTAATTCCTTCTTTTTGACGTTCCTTATTTGATTTTGATTGACTTAATCTTGTGCAGTGAAGCAAAAGTTGCAAGCAATTTTTTGGAAAATTGCTGAAAAAGTAGGTATGTAATGGGTTAAGGGCCACTTCATGAGCATCTAGAACCAAAATTTGTTGCTATTGAATTATTTGAGTTCATTTGATTGTAGTGATCCAGATCAAGCACATCGGAGACCAAAAATTATGCATTATCAATCAGTTCAGCTTGTGAAACACCTTTGCAATGAAATTGTAAAGTTGGATCATGAGAAAGCTGCATCAACGCTTCAAGCGCCGCTAAATATTGCGGCAGTTAAGGGGGTTCCTGAAGTTGTGGAAGAGATTTTTGATGCATTTCCCAGTGCGGTTTATATTAGAAATGAGCTAAACCAAGCAGTTTTCCATGTTGCAATTGCAAATCGTCGTGAAAAAGTTTTCAACCTCATTTACCAATCTCGGGAACTTGGCCACGCTTTTTTATCGCCACAAGATCTATCAAGGAACAATGGCCTACATTTGGCTGGATGTCTGAAATCTCAGCCAAAACTCAATATCAGAGCTAGTGCAGCTGGTGCAGCTCTACAGATGCAGCGTGAATTACAATGGTTTAAGGTAATGGACTTCTTTTCTAATACAAAAAGAATATATTTCAAGTCTGACTTCATTTCCTGCCACAAGCAAAACTTTGATTACCACTATCTTATAATTCATCAAACCCTTAGGCTCCCTCCCCCTTTTTCGTTCAATAATGGCAGCAATGATAACAATTGAGTGCTCTCGAATAGACAAGTTGCGAACTAGTCTCTCTTATTTTTAATAGATATTAGGTTGGTGTTTTGTGTGAAGTAGACCCTTTTGTGTGCTACTCTGTGTGTTTTTCACTTTTTCTAAACGTGTTTTGAGTTTTATTGTGCATTGTATATACCTTGTATATTTTTGGAGTAATAAATATTTACCTTCCCAAAAAAAAAAAAAATACCTATGTTTTTTATATGGGCTTGATTTAGGCCACGCACATACAAACCTTAGCTATTAGGCTTGAATGTGTTCAAATATTTGGACCAATTATCAATTACAATAGTAGGAAGAGAGCAATCGTGTTGTGTTGATCGTGTTTTTGTGTTATTCATAGGTTCGCGTTAAGCGCCAATCAACATTAACCCAACACATTTAACTAATAGTATTGTATCGACTCAATCTATTTATTTTCATGTTGATTCATATAACTCATGAATCCAAAATATAACACTAAAATTTAAGTATCAGATTTCATTATCTCTTAATCAACTCATGCTTCTATAAACTAAAACTTAACTTAAGAAATAAACTATAAAATAAGTAAAAACATCTTTTTTGTACAAGGAACATGTCTATCTTGATAAAAAAAAAATAATACAAAACTAGCATTTAGTTAAAGGTATTAATTGTGTTAATTACGTGTTATTCATATTTTACACCAATTTGACTTATTTATTAGTCTTGTTAACAGGTCATATTATTTATGATTTCGTGTCAAAAAATGATCAACCCTAACTTGCTAAATTTGTTTCGGTTTCGAGTCATGCTTATGTTTCATGTCAAAAATTGTGACCTTTAGAATAATCTACAAATTCTAAAATAATCTTCTATTAATGTCACATTAGAAACTAAACAATAATGGTTTAGGGTCCTTAGTAAGTCTTCCCCCAGGTTTGCTATGAAAGACAATGACTCAAATCACTAGGTCGTTTGTGTCACTCTGTCTCTTCAACTATTAAATTTTTCACATTACACCTTCATCTACAGTTATTAGTTTCACACAGCTTCAATGATTAATTATGAGCCTGGATTTTACTGGGCAAGCCCAATTTAGATAAATCGAGAAAGCCCAAAGAAATGCTCATTGTCGACCCATCGAAGACACTAAGAGGACAGAACCAAAAGTCAACGGCCGAAGGAGGAGGAGGACAAGGGAGCCCTTGGGCGTCGCCCATGGCAGCCTTGGGCACCTCCTAAGCTGGCCCCTTGGGCGCCGCCCTTGGCAGCCCCTTGGGTGCCTCCTCTTTGCTCCTCCTCACCTTAGTACTCCAGGTTCAGGTCCAAGACAAGTTCAGGTCCAGGTCCAAGTCAAGCCTACTCAAGACAAGTCTAGGTCCAGGTCCAACTAATGTTCTCCTCCGGATGAATAGGAGCACGAGGGAAGATAATATGGAGATAGATATAGAAGATCTCCTACCATAACAATACTTGCCAAAGTAATGGAATTCTTCTCCCTCACATCACCGCCTCTAAGGCCTCCGAACCTTACACTCATTTGTTTTCTCTTTGTCTCCCCAAAAGCACTATATCTCTCCGGACTATTACCATTCATCAACATCAATAAAGAACACAGGCCGCCAGTGCCATTCCCGAGAGTGGACGTAGGTTATTCGGACCGAACCACTATAAATCCTTGTGTTGATCTATTATTTATTGTTTTACTCTTAATTGTCATTGATGGCTTGTTTGTCACTCATTAATTGCTCATTAACACATACTTGACTGTTGATCTTGCACGAAGACAATTTTGTGCATCATCAATTAACGTTTGTTAAACATTTGATGAAAATTTATTTTTATTTTTCCCCTGAACTATTTGATTTTATTTCACCTTACCCGAGACATTCAAATTTGGTCTAAAAAGATATTGGATGTTTGTGTTTTCGGTAGTGTGAAACAAATTTAGGAAGTTGAAGGGATAATGTTAGAAATTCAATAATTGAGAGAATAAATTGACACAAAACTCATAATTGAAAATGCAAAATGTAACTAACTCATATATCAATCAAACCTACCAAGTTAGATAATACTTTAAATAACTTATCACGAGCAAGTAATTTTTTAAGCAATTCACTGAGTCATAAATTCGTATTTCGAAGAGATAATCACAATAGAAATCACTTAGAACAGTCTCATAACATGGCCAAAGGAACTGAAAAGAATTTCAACTGATGATGGGACATTCGTTACAAATAGAGTTCTATAAAATAAAGATGTGCTATGAATTTATCTACGTACTTAAGATAAGATCTGTAGAGAAGTAATTCTTCAAAGAACTTCCTCTTATTGAGTTTTCATGCACGTTACATTTACACATGGTCTTTATAGATATGCGCCTACATGCATTTTGCAAGCACACTGTATGCACTCCTAGTTCATAGACTATATCAGCTAAGAGTAATGTTGTTGGAACATAATTTATGGGCATAATTTGAGGACATAATAAGTTGTTACCAATGAAATAATGGTGAATTCATTTAAGGCTACAATAAGACCCATCATTAAATATATTTCACTATCATTTCATTGGTGACAACTCATTATGTCCCTAAATTATGGTCATAAATTATGTTACAATAACATTAGTGATCAGCTAAACTTACACACTTATGTTAACATATTTCTTCTCTTTCTTGAAGTAATCACCGATATCTATCTATGTAATGTGTGGCCCCCTCTTTTTTGATCTAGGGTTTGCTAGTTACTCTGAGTGGCCTATATGTTGGGCCGGCACTAGTTACACACTAGTTGTCTATCAACTTAAGCTCGGGTATAATTTATAAAAATGAAATCTGCGTAAGTGATTTCTGGAAAAATAAAGATTTAACGATATCAGGGGTGAGACCAACGGAGAGTCTCTGGATAGGCTGCAATAGGACTCGCCTAAAACCACAGAGAATGCTAGAAGAGAGCAGGATGTATATCCCTCGTTTCCCTTCCGACGCCAAAGTCAATTTGTGAAGTGGGAGAGAATGGAAATCTCAAAATGAGCAAGACCCAAGAATGTTGACTTGCGTTGAAAACGAGGTCACCATAAAAACCAGGTGTCTTGATGATGTGTCAAAGGGGAACAACTCTGACTCGGTCGTACAGGAGATCATTAGGTGGCTAGCCCCAATTGACTAATAATTCATTTAATAGAAAGAATTGTAAATAGAAAGGATAAAAAATAGAAGGGATACACTTTTTATTTTTTAAAGATGAAAAATAGAAATGATATATTTTTTTCCCTTTATGTTTGGTTGGATGAATAAAAAATAAAAATGACTAATTTTTTTTTTAATTTTATTTTGTCTAATATTAGGGGTAGCAATCGAGTCGTGTCGTGTCAGATTCGTGTTAAGTCATAAAATTGTGTCAGATTCGTGTTGAGTCATAAAATTATGAGCATTTTATATTTTTTGTTCACGTGTCAGGTCATTTTTAAGTTCGTATCGAATTATAATCAAGTTCGAGTCGTGTCATCGTGTTGAGTTGAAAATTTTCACCCCTAATTAAGATGAAAAAAAATATTTTTTTAATTTAAAATTTTTATTTTTATTTTTTTTTTTTTTTTTATTTTTTTTTAAATATATATAAATATATATTTTATCATTGTATTTTTGTGTGAAATTAATGTATACATAATATATAGACAAATAAGATACATCTCAATACAAATAATTAATTTTTCATTTACTTTCCTTCCGATTTTGGAGAGATTGATTTTGGTAAGTTAGAAGGAAATTTAATTCATCCACTTTTCCATCATTCCTCACCAAATATGATGTTTTATTTATCATTTCAACTTTTCATCCTCCCAACTTTTCATCATACCAAACGGAACATAAAGGTCAATAGCTTTTGCGCCGCGTGTTTACAACGCACTGGGAAACGTAGACAAGTCGTTACTATTCATAAATGCTCGGGATGGAGCATTAATGTGATGTCTCCTGATAGGAGCCCCTAGTTAGGGGTGCAACTTAGGTTGGGTAATTCAATTTCAACCCGAGTCCAACTTGAGAAAATTAGGACTTAAACAAGAATTTTTAATACTTTGATTGAGCTTGGGTCAAAAAATCTCAACTTGAATTTAATTTGGGCGGGTCTCGAGTTGATCCCTTGGGTTCACAGGTTGAACCCAAATTACTATTATATAAATATAATTTTATAATTTATAATAAGGTAATTATTATTATAAGAGAACTTCAAAATATTATGTAATATATTTGAATGTTATGTTTGTGTCCTGTTAAATTGGTAACTTGGTTGTTAAATTATGTAATATATTTGTGTTATATTTAAAGTTGTTAGTTGTTAAATTATTTGAATATTATGTAATGTATATATCAGGTTTAGAACATTAACTCGAAACCAGACCATAAAGTAGTCCGAAATCATTAATTTGAATTCAACTCGAATCCATCCGAATTAAACTCGGGCAGTGTTTGAGTTAAATTTATCAACCCAAGGTAGTATTAGGATTAAAATTAGAGTTAAAAATTATATATTTAAATTAAATTAGATTTAACTGTTCAACCGGCCCGAGCTTTACCGTTTGTCCTTTCCGAACGTCCTCGGGATCGAGGATTTATGGACAGTAACGGCTCGGCTATGATTCGCTGGTGGGTTGTAAACGCTCGGCTCGAAAGCTATTGAGTAATGTGTAATATGATTGGTCACATTACTCGAGGATGACATCTTTTTAGATGTCTAATTCCGTGCATGAGTTTTGTATCTGAACCACATGCAACGAACAGTCTTTGGAACATCCCCTGTCTCGTGTTTTTTAAGTCGAATCTGATCATGTTAGTGGGTCCAATTGTCACGGATCATCAATGCTTGGAAACGAATATTAAATAGTTTCCGACCATTGAAATAGGCCCCCGCATGTCCTTCTTCCACATGTGTATTTTTCATAAGTCCTCTTGACCACGTCCCGTCAAAATCTACCATATTTTTCATTACACAATAGAAATAATTATTAATTAATGCTAATTTTCTAATTAAACATTAAGCCCAATACACAAATGTTGGCTTTTTGCAGTGGATATTCGTCAAGAATTACTACATGCATATCTGACTTGTTTTCTAATTTCCAAGTTATGTTTTCTGATGTAGGAAGTAGAAAAACTTTCACCACCTCAAGACAAAGAATGGCTAAATGTTGAGGGAAAGACACCATCGGAGTTATTTACGGAGACACACGAGGAGTTGGTTAAAGAAGGAGAAAAATGGATGAAAGACGCGTCCACTTCATGCACCATTGTAGCAGCATTAATTGTTACTATAGTGTTTGCAGCTGCCATTACGGTACCTGGTGGAAACAGTGATGGAAGTGGCCTTCCCATTCTCTTGAAAGAAAAAGCCTTTAAAGTTTTTGCCATATCAGATTCACTTGCCCTTTTCTCATCAATTTCTTCAATGTTAATGTTTTTGTCTATCCTCACATCGCGCTATGCAGAAGATGATTTTCTCTATGTACTACCCAAGAGATTAATTATTGGTCTAGTGACCCTATTCCTCGCCACAATATTTATGATGGTAGCCTTTGGAGCGACACTTTATTTTCTTTTTGGACATGAAGAAGCGTGGATTCTGATTCCTGTGGCTACATTGGCATGTCTACCTGTGTCCTTGTTTGCGTCCTTGCAATTTCCCCTCCTGTTAGATATGTTCAATTCCACCTATGGCTCTGGCATTTTTGGTAAGCAAGGTGATCGTATCCTCCACTAAGTTGACAAGGTATGGTGAAACTTTATACAATTATGTTTACCAACTATGTATCATGAGGGAATGATATTACATTTTTCTTTTGGAGAATATATTCCTTTTCAGCGCTTGTACAATCCTTGTGGACTATTAAAAATGTATAATTTGTAATTCGTGTTGTGGCAATTGTTAGTACTTGACTGTTGGCTTGTAATATGTTATATATACTAATTTACTATTTACTATGTTGTGCTTCTGGGCGTTTGATGGCCACTGTGACTTTCCCACCAAAAACTACCTTGTAAAGCACAGCAGTATCACTGGGCAAAATGGCAAAGCAACGGCATGGGTTATGTACTTGAACGTATGTTGTTCATGTTATAGACCACAGAAGGTTGATAACTGTGCCCTTCAGAGAAGGCATGCTAAATTCAGCGAAAATTCATATCAAAATAATCGGAAACAACCGGTTGACATTAATCTTGCTTCAAGGCTAAATGAGATTCATATTATGTACACGAAACGTGTATATATGCATGTATTTGACAATAACAGTAATCTATACATGAAGTGCAAACACCAAATACAATGTGTGTGCAATGGTCACACATACTAATTCTTTTTCCACAACAATCTATTATGGAAAAATAAGAGGGCCAAACCATTAGTTAAACTCAACTTAACAAAATCTTGTTTTAACTATTTATGATCAACTATATTATTATTATTATTATTATTATTATTATTATTTTGTTTTTGTGCTCCTTCAAGAGCTATATTCTAGGCTAAACCATTAGCTATTACATATTCCTATCCATGGCAATGGCAACTTATCTGGCTTTAAGTTGGGGTTGTAGATTAGTTGTCAACCATTATTGTAATAGATTTAAAACTTTGTGTGTATAACACTTCAATGTGACCCATGATCAGTGTTCAAAATGAGGGTCGTGATAAAGGAAATGGGCGGGGGTAGGCGGAGACATGAGCAGGTGAAGAGGGTTAGTCATAAATGAAGGATGAACTACCATTAAAGAATATTAGAAATAAAAATGTATATGAGCAGATCTGATTAAATAGATTGTATCAGAAGATAATTGTAATTTGTAAGTACGCAACTTAGCCTTGTCCAAATTTTTTGGGTCAGCTAGATGAATCATTTCTCACCAACATTGTGTTCTATCAAGGGTTATGCATTTTGTTAAGTTATATGTAATCATATCATTCTTTATTATTTCATTTGAGGTTAATGTAGGCCTTCCTATTCTCTTACACTTAACGTCAATAACTGTCAAATTACTCTTTCTCATCAGTGCAGTAGGCCATCTATGGATATATTCAAATCACTTAAGTCGATTCTCCCTTAATTTATCTTCTTTAGGTGCTATCTATATTTTTTCACGGATATAATCAATCTTAATTATGTTTTTCTTAGTTTTACCACATATGTATCTTAAAATTCTCATCCCCCCCCCCGGGCCCCAACACACTTAATGTTTTAACGTGTTGTTTTTTATTTACTCCAACACTCAGTACTATAAAGAATGGTGGGTCTTATAGTCGTTGCATAGAACTTGCCACTTTGTTTAATGGGCATGCATCTATCACACAATACACCGGATTTATCCCTCTATTTAGTCAATCATGCATTAATTATATGACTAACATCGTCACTAATCTCACACTTTATACGAATAATAAACTCTAGATACTTAAAATGTTTACTCCCGGCGTCTCGTTGTGAGACCCTATCACGCATTGCATTGAATTTAAATAAAATTAGGGGTCAAAATATAGTTTTGGAAGTTGTTAGAAGCACATTAAGTGGTAAGTTAAAGTATTAAAATTTCGTTGCAAAAATAAATAAATAAATAAAGTGATACCAAAGTTAACTTGCTATAATGAGTTAATTTGGTGTTGAAGTTAAATGTTGATACTTGACTCTGAGATGTTTATGATGGGTCAAAAGAAAGATGAAATATTAAAAGAGTAAAGAAAAAAGTTAAATTATTTTATTTTAGAGATGACGTGAGGTTAGTGATGTTTCACTGTGATATATATATAGTTGGTGCACACGTGCATTGCACGTGAATAATTTTGAGTTATTATATTAATTTTTTTTGGTGATATGTTTTACAATGTTTATTTGTTCAACAATGTTTTTCTACTATTTATTATTTAGGAACATGAGACTTTGGAAGTGAATACAAAAGAACAACTGTACATTTGGAAAATAATTGATAAATTGAATATCATAGCCTATTTAATTTGAAGTCTTCCTACCAAAAAAAAAAAAACTTTCTAATTGTATTAAAGAGTCTCTCCAACTCCCAGCAAAAACAGTAAAAGATAACATAATTTTTAAAAAAGCAAATGCAATAACACAAAAATAAAGAGAAAAATCAAACATGAAAAGTATTGATGAAATATTGTTTAAAAAATTATCATAATAAAACAGAGCATAATGCCCACTTGACTTCAAACCAAATTATCACAATAAAGAACAAAAATAATTGAAATATGGTCTAAATTTGTCGTATAAAAACAAAAAATCAAAGTGAAACTAAGTTTTAAAACATATAAGAAATCTAATTTTAAATTCCTCAAGAAAACTAACGTGGATAGATGCAGAGAAAAATAACAATGGGTTATGTGATTAGCCTTAGTCAGCCAACCAGTTTCGACATGATGAACATTGAAAATTTGTGCTTCCTTTTGGATCTGAAAAATACTTCCATACAACAAATAGGGAAAATTCCTATTGCTGAAAACTCTCATTTCGTTGCGAAAAATTTATTTTTCTGATATTAATATCTTTCAATATTTTACACATATTACTCACAAACATACACCAATGCAATTATTTTACCACAAACAGTTAGCTCTTAGTTGAAACCATTATTAATTAAGTTTTCCCATTTAGGGACCACTGAAGCCTTAGTTGACTTGCACATCACGAGAGACCCCATTTCGAAAGGAGACGACTATATTCAAGTGTTTGGTGGAGATGGAATGATGGTTTTACCAGAACTTTAAATAACCTTGAGAATTTGTTAAGTAAAAAATATATAGAATAAATTAGAGAGAATGATATGCTTGCAGAACTTGAAAGAAATAGCATAAAGAGAAGGATATACTTGAAATTTGACCAGTCAAATTCTTACGGCATAATTTGTCAATAAGTGCTAAGAAAAAAAAACCAAAATTCATTGTTAAAGGATTAAGTTGGCTTCTATAGAATCATGATTTCAACATGGGCTTAGGATTGATTGAATTTAATAGAATTATGCGAAAAGGAATTATATGGTACAAAGTTCCCATAAAGAATGACATAATCATTTGCTATATTGCATTATACATAGAAATGTGTGTAGGAACAAATTATAAAATAGAGGTATGCAAAACATAATAACGTCGTCGAAAACATGATAACAAAATTAAAATTTCTCGTCAATAACAACTGAAAAATAAACAATAAAAGTACCATATTGCTTTCATGGGTTGCATTGACCCTCTCATGATTAAGGTGATCAAAGTGATACCTAGCAACCATATCTTCATTGTTCCATGCCTGTAATGGCACTATATTCGTATGGACTTCAAGAACTCATTATAGTAAAGTTAGCGTTATTAGTTTATATAAGCTAAAAGTATAAAATTAAAATTCAGAGAACCTACATAAATTTGAGCAGTTAAATTTGTCGATTACCTATGTTGGGATACAAACTTAATTATGATCAAAGTCATATCCCAAGTATTAACTATAAAAAATCCTACCAAACACTAACCTGCCGCAACCCACAAAGAAGCAAACAAAGAATGGGAAGAACAAAATATATTCCCAAATGACGGTGTTGCATCAATAGCAGTAATGACAAAAAGACTCGGTAGTAGTTCAACATATCCTTAACTCCTGCCAGAGTCAATGAATAAAGATAAGTTTTGAAAAATATTAAAAAGTTCCAATAACATGAGTTATATATTATAATTCTATTGTATATGTGATTTTGATATCAACTTATAAAAAAGTGGCACCAGCACATTGCTCATAGCTTCGCTAGAAAAATGAATATAGAGGGCCGAATGTCATTGCTTTTGAGTTTGGAACTTTTTTCATTTCATAGTACAACACGAAGGGAAAAAATAATATGACTGATCAATAAACCAAAAAAATATGTATTTTCTATTCTTTTATAAGAAAATATTAAAGAAGAATTCATCGAGAACTCTTGTGATTTACCCTAACTTCAAGGGGAATGAGTGAAACACGAGTAGCTAGTTTATAATGTAATCCTCATTATTGTTATTCTATCTTAAAATTCAAGGTGCAATAGTGAAATATGTTGGTAAATTAAATAAGAGGGAATAGAACAAACACGCGCTTTGAATTCTTTTGCACATGCATTCCAACACATATGTAGATACAAAACTGCTTAAGTCTACAAAAAGAATTAAAGCAATCCATCAATATTGAAACTAACACTTGCGAAGTTATGCTTTACCAAAAGGAAATTATGCATTGTTGTAGACAAATGAAATGAATTACATTTTTTTAAGTGCAATAACTTTGATCAAGGGACAGACCTTTCACATAAAAGGGAGCAAACTAATTTAACACATTATTATATGGCTGAAAGAATGGGACTGCCCCTTGCTTTCTCACATGGCAAAATTTGTTAGTTAGGCATCCACCATTTTGGTGCTTTTAACATTAGAAAAATAAAAAAATATACTTTCACGCTATGAGTTTGAAGTTTTTGTGACTTAAATATGTGACCATAACAATAAAGTCATCTTAGCTTAACAAATAATATGAAAGGAAAGTTTATAAAAATAAGGTTGATTGAAAATATTGCTAGCAATGCTTGAACAATACATCCATTGAAAGAATTAAGTTAACCAAAAATCAAACTAAGGTTTTAAACTATGTGCTAGTATGCTATAGCAACATTCCACTGTAGTTGGTATAGTGTACTCCCATTCAATTTCTTGCAAATGTTAGATCATCACCAACCATGTATAAGTAATGGCAAGAGACCCACCTGAACATAACAAGACACATTCAGATCCATGGCGGCTCCTATCATTCAGATGCACCTCTGTTCTCTAATTTTTCCCATTCACTACATATCATACCATGAAACAAACAATTACCCAAACCCCCATGACCTAAAATCCAGCTGGAAAGACATCACTAACAACTTAAGCACAAGATATTAGACTTCTTAAATTGGGTGCAGAAACTGAAATTGTAGTTACAAATAAACATAGTCGTGACAAACAAGAAAAACAAAGAAACTTCAAATTCCAACGACTCCAAAGAGACATCTACTATATTCATTATAACGATTGAAACCAAAAGTATCAATCAAAATAATGATAAATGCAAAATGAAATATCATCAAATAAGAATACAGAAGATGGTTCAGCATAAAGTAATTTTTATTTTTGGGTTAATTGCAAATTATACTTTGAATTATCGTTCGAATCTCAATTTACACCCTCAAAGATCAAAAATCTCAATTTATATCCTTAAAGATAAACATTTGTATTAATGTACACCTCCAAAGATCAAAATTTTCAATTTGTACCCTCAAAGATAGAAATTTGTATCAATATGCACCCCCCAAAGATAAAAAATCTCAATTTGCACTTTCAAAGATAGAAATTTATATCAATATGCACCTAAAACTAAATTAATAAATTATACCTAAATCCTTTTATACTTGTCACTTAATCATTTGGACCACTTCACATTTAAAAAATTACTCCTATATTTCATGGCGTTTGTACACGTGTAACACGTAACCTCTTTTCATTGATATCTGTTAAAAAAAATTTCAATGATGCCCCCTCTAGTTTACAATATTTTCAAGGACACCCCCTCTAGTTTTTAAATCTTTAATAACACCCCTTCTAGTTTAATTTAAACATCACTAACACCCCTTACCATTAAACTATTATTTCTAACAAAATAAATTCATCTAAAATATTAAAAATACCCCTACATAACTTCAAGTAATTTTTTTACATAAAATTTTATTAAAATTCGAGCTATTAAAAGTTAAAAAAAAATCATAAATAACAATTTTAGTAAATAATTTGTTAGTAAATACTAATTTTTTATTTACTAATTAGTAAATTTTTAAAAACAAATCGAGCCTATTAAAATTTTTTTTTACATATTAAAATTTAAACCGATTTGAACTCTATCTAAGTTGTTAGAGCCGATTAAAATTCTCTTTCGAGTCGATTATAATTTATATTTTTTTATTATTAAAATTTGTGTCAATTAAAATTAGATTTATTAAAATTTAAGTCAATTAAAATTCATATATTTTTATATATTAAAATTTAATGTGAATTAATTAAAATTTGATTTGAGTCGATTAAAAATAATTTTTAATTGGCTCAAACAAAATTTTAATTAGCCCAAATTCTAATATGTAACAAAAATATAATTTTTAATTGGCACAAATTTTAATATGTAAAAAAATAAATTTTAATTAGCTTGAATCGAATTTTAATCGATTTTAATTTAATTACGTAAAAAAAATTAGAAAACAGAGGAGTCCCATTGAAAATATACTTATCTAGAGGGGGTCTCATTGAAGATATGTTTATCTAGGGGGTGTGGATGAAGTTTGTCCTCAAATATATCGTGGGCAATTTAGTAAAATTGTATTTTATTTAATATTTTTAATCTGACAAGGGGTGTCACTGAAGATTCAGAAACTAGAGGGGGTGTCCTTCAAGATATGGTAAACTATAGAGGGTGTGGTTGAAGTTTTCCCTATCTGTTAATATAACCGTTAAAAAATATGATTTTATCATAATAAAAAATTATAACTTTATATTACCCTTATTTTATGAGTTCAATATACTCTAAAGTTCAAAATCAAACTTATAATTTGAATGTCTAATAGAATAAAGGGTTGCACATTGAATGATATATTGCATTGGATATAAAAAATATTATATAAATATTTACATTTTATTGGACATTCAAATGGTAAACTTGATTTTAAACTTTAGAGTATATCGGACCCACAAAATAAAGGGTAATATGAAATTATAATTTTTTATTTGGATAAAATCATATTTTTTTAACGGTTATATTAATATATATCAACGAAAATAGGTTATGTGTTACATGTGCACAAACGCTATGAGATGTAGGAGTAATTTTATAAATGTGAAGGGGTCCAAATAATTAAGTGACAAACATGAGGGGATCTAAATATAATTTATCAATTTAATTTTAAATGCACATTGATACAAGTTTCTATTTTTGAAGGTGTAAATTGAGATTTTTTATCTTTGGGGGTGCACATTAATACAAATTTCTATTTTTAAGGGTGCAAATTAAGATTTTAATCTTTAAGGGTGCACATTGATATAAATTTCTATCTTTAAGGATGCAAATTGAGACTTTTGATCTTTGAGGGTCTAAATTGAGATTCAAACTATCTTTCGGAGTGCAACTTACAATTAACTCTTTATTTTTTTCCAAGAACAAACATTCCAAATCATCGATGTCAATGGCAACCCAATGATGCAACTACCAATCAACAAACTCATTAACAACCCAAAAAAATGGCAACCAAATCTAATACACTAAAATAATATGATATTGGCATGTAGAAATAAAATGACCAGAAACTTTGATTTTGACCTTCTTTGTTTATTATTTTTTACCAGGGGATTTGCGGGGAAGGGAAGGGCGAAAATTGGCCATAAACAAAGACAAGTGTATAAAAAACATCACCACAAAACACCAAAATCGCCAAGTTTGACAAAATTCATAACTAATAACACATGTCAAAGCTGGTAGAATTTTAGGAGGGGTGCCTTTGGAAATCAGATTTAAGAAAACATGTCTACAATCCTAAATATTTAACCCATCGATGTCCTAGCCAATTTTATAACCAAAGGTTTAAAAATCCAATTGCGTTTTCCTCATCAAGCAAAAAAAAAAAACACAACAAAAAACGAAAAAACCACAAATATTATCTGAAAAGATAAATGGAGTACATGTTTATAAAGAAATGGAGCACCGCTGGTTCGTAATGGGAACAACCACGGTGTGTTTGCATATGGGAGAGGAAGGGAGTAGAAGAAAAATGCAGAACCTCCCCATTTGTAGCTGAAGTAGCTATTGATGGCACAACCATTAATGTGTGGAATCTACACAGTCGAAAGAGGAGAGATGGAGGACAGCTTCGACCGAAAGAGAGGGAGATGAAGGGGTGCCGATGTGCGTTAGTTTTTTATGTGAAAGAGAGATGAAGGCGCTGCAATGTGGGGGAGATTAAGGTAGTGGCATTAACGTTAGATTGACCTAATTAACAGAGTTAGACTTGGGAGGAATTAATATGAGTGTGAAATTAATTTTGAAGGATAAGGATGACATATGTGTATTATTGGGGTACAAAGGTGAAAAAAAAAAATTTCAAGTATGTTGTATTTTAAAGTAGTACTAGTCATAACCTATGTCTAAAGGCACAATATAACATAAAATTTGAGCTCCACAAAATCGATCTTACTCGATTAAATAATAAATTTTTTTTTCCTTTATTTCTTTGATTACATAATTCAAAATTATTTTTACCCATTTTTTTCTTAAAAATATTTACAAAATTTTCTCAAAATACATAATTCAATAAAATTTTCTCAATATATATATACTATCGTATATGGATAATATCTGAAATAAAAATTATGTTAAACTATAAATTAATCACACATTAAATGATTGAATATGTGATAAAAATGAGTGATGTCATGGTTTTGGGAGAGAAAATATATAGGGGATAAAATTCAACTTTCTATGTGTTTTATTATGTAGATAAATATGGGAAGTGGGCAAGTGTCCACCGGTGTTAAGAAAGCCATGTGAAAGGGTTGTGCTGGCTTCTAAACAAAAAGGGTTAATGCATGCATATATTCATAAGAGTTAAAATAGGGTAGGAGATAAAGAACAAAACAAACAAAGAATAAATAAAAGAAGATAGAAAGCTTCGGCAGGGAGGAAAAACAAAGAACAAACAAAAGAAAGAAAGAAGGAAGAACCGTGAGTTTTTTACTGCAAACGAAAAAGTAAGAAAAACTTCTTAATAGCGGGTATATTTTTTTAGGGATCATACAGTTGGATTTGGGCATGATAAGGTTTATGGCTTGATTCAAATTAGTTAGAATCCTACTTATGATTTTGTGTTCTTGTAGTAATTAGAATTAGATTTGTCATGGAATCAAGATTTGTTGATTCATATTGTTTAATTGGTGTTTATATAATTGGAACTAAAATATAACTTGTGGAATTTCTGAAGTGTTTGGCTGCTAGAATTTAACATATACGAGCTGAAATTGGTGTTGGAAGGGTCTGAAGTAGGTTTAGAAATGGTTGTGTATGAATAGAAGAGGTGGTAGTCATTTCGGTTTTGACAAACAACTTAGGTTGTCGGTGAAAAAACGACGTTAACTCTCTCTAGGGAACTCCAATCGATGCCCCATTTTTTTTCAGAATGTAAACTCATAGATCTTTCTATCCATACATGGTACAAAACCTAATTCTATTTGTGTGAAAAACTGGCATATGTTTGGAGTTGACTGAAAATATGTGACTGATAGAAAAAAATCAGCTTACTACCATTACAAACTAATGAACATAACTCTTCACATAAAACTATGATTTTAACCGTGACCTACGATTGAAAACCTTTGAAAGCCTATTTTATAATTAAATTAATTTATTGTCAATTTAGTGAGGATAAAAGCTTATTTTAATTAAGTTCGCGCGATGGGTTTGTATGATACTTAACTCATGTGTTCGACAAAATGTGTAAGCTAAAGGAAGGATTGGAAATGGGGCTAAAGTAACTCAACTAAATTTTATAGCATAATATAAAATAAAGGTAATAAGTAAATAAAGTTATCGATAATTATTTATTTATGGTGAATTCGCTTAGTCGTCGATAACATCGATTGATTAATCATTTTAACTACCAATCAAACATTTGAGAAGATGGAGTTATAATGCATACAAAACACTATGAAGCATATTCATATGCATTTTTTTTGAATCAATTGAGTAATCTTAGAGTCGATGCTCACTTGCATTTGCATATATACTAATTATTAGGGTCAACGGCTACTACCTCGGTTGCACTTAGGGATCAATAAAAAAACAAGGAGGGATATCTGTCATTGGTAAAGGTGATGTGTACCGCTTCATAATAATTGAAAATTAAAGTATATGATATCAAGTTTATTTTTTTGTATGTGAGAAATCAATTTTTGAAAAGCTTGAAGTTTGAGTATTATCCACTGTACGGAGTTGTTGATAGATTGACATGGCTAACATGTTGATTTTGATATTGCACAATTGTTATGACATAGCTTGACAATGCTTAAATGTTGTAGATAGTTTAACATTGCTTAAATATTGTTATTTGACTTGTTGCTCATGTGTATATTTATTATTTTGATATATGAGGGTGATTTGAGTTTCAAGGTGAGTTGAGTTCACTTTGATTGAGTTTTGCAGGTTGTGAGTATCTTTTGGTGGAACAATATTTTATCCATATTTTTTTTTATATTTCTTTGATTATGTTGTTCAGTACACTCAAAAAAATTATTGATTTCAAGATACCAAAGTCTAGAGTGAGGTCCACTACTGCACTAGCATGGTAGAGATGGGAGAAAAGTAAGGAATCTAGTTTTATGTACAAATTGTACAGGAATGTTTATTTTCCCTGTTGTTATATGAAATCCCTAATCTTTTGTTTTGGTACAAGCGATACCGTTGTGTACTATGTTTGAGAAAGCATTTGATGAATAGTTTTTCCCACTGTCATACCGATATGAGGAAGAGCAAGAATTCATAGAGTTATCACAAGGTAAGATGTTCGTAGCTAAGTATGAATCTAAATTCTCAGCATTGTCTCATGTTGCATTGGATATGATAAGAACTGAAGAATCCAAAAATAGAAGATTTCAAAAGGACTAGAGTGGTCTATACGATGCAAATTCTTTTATTGGGCTAGTAAAAATGGCAAGACGGGTGGAAAAAGAAGTGAAGGAGAAATTTAAAAAAGATCAGAAGGAGACACAAAATTAAGAGGAAATTCATAAGAAAGGCAGATATGAGGCGGGACAGGCTAGTAAATATATGGGTAGTTTTTCTAACAATAGTCAGAGAGTGCAACCTCTTAGAAGCTAGATTGTAAACCGAGTTTGGAGAATATTTCCAGGGCAGAGACAGAGTCCATCTAGACAAAGATTCAGTAACCAATCTAGTTAAGGATCTTCAAGCAAGCAGAGTTGACATGCCACTTGTTATCGATGTGGGGCGGCAGGTCATTTTATTAAAGATTGCCCATAGGCAAATCAAGGTATTATGTGTTTCAAATGTGGTGAACCTGGATATATAGTTTCTCAGTGCCAAGGAGGGTTTGCAACAATTTCATCCTTTGTTGGTAGTGTAAGGACTGGTGGTAATATTTCTTCCAGTAATTGTGGGCATGGAAGAGAAGCTACAAATAAGTCTACTACTCCAGGAAGGGTATTTGCTCTGACCCGTCAGGATGTTCAAGCCACTCCTGAGGTTGCTCCAGGTACATTCTCTATATTGGTAGATATGCATTTGTCTTGATAGATCTAGGATCTACACATTCATTTGTATCATGCGCATTGAGCATGCATTTGGACCAACCCTTGACATTTTTGGATACTACCTATTTCTACTGTAATAGGACAGGTAGTGCTAGTGAAGATGGTAACAAGAGTTGTGTGTTGAATATAGATGGAAGAGATTTATATGTTGATCTTGTACCACTTGATATTCAAGGTTTTGATATTTTTTTGGGATGGATTGGTTATCAGCATATCATGCTACTATAGACTATTTTAAGAAAGAGGTGGTACTTAGCCTACTAAATGAAGTGGAGTACAGATTTTCTGGTGATCGGAAATCGATCCCTACCTGTCTAATTTCGGCTATGAAAGCCATAAAATTACTTAGGTAGGGTTGTCAGGGGTTTCTTGCTTATGTAATTGCAAGAAAGAGGAAAAAGTCTAACTCAAAGATATTCCAATAGTTCAGAAGTTTTCAAATGTCTTTCCAGAAGAGTTACCTAGACTACCCACAAAAAGAGAAGTGGAGTTTACCATTGAGCTAGTTATTGGTACTTCACCAATATCCATTACTCCATATCACATATGGCTCCTGTCGAGTTACGGAATTGTTGCAAGATTTGTTAGATTGGGAATTTTTTCGACCTAGCGTTTCACCATGGGGTGCTCTGGTTTTATTTGTGAAGAAAACAAAATGGGACTTTGAGATTGTCCATTGATTACCGTCAGTTAAATAAGGTAACAATATGTTACAAATATCTTTTGCCTCGTATTGATGACTTATTTGACCAGTTGCAAGGTGCCAAAGTATTTAGCAAGGTTGATCTCAAGGCAGGTTATCATCAGCTAAAAGTAAGGAGTACCAAAGTTTCAAAGACAGCTTTTCGGACTAGGTATGGTCCTTTCAAATTTCTAGTGATGCCATTTGTTTTGACAAATGTGCCAGCTGCCTTTAAGAATTTAATCAATCGGATATTTCAGCCTTACTTGGATTCATTCGTTATTGTTTTCATTGATGATATGTTGGTGTATTCTCGTAGTAGAGAAGAACATGAAAAACATTTCAGGATTGTGCTACAGACCTTACAAGAAAAATAGTTGTATGTTAAGTTAAGTAAATTTGAGTTTGGTTGGATTGAGTTGTATTTTTGGGACAAATAATTTCAGGTGATGGTATTTTTATGGATCTCAAGAAAGTGGAGGTCGTGGTAAAGTGGGAGAGACCAACTTCATAGTTTCTTGGGTCTTGCTTGATATTATCGTAGATTTGTACAATGATATTCAATATTGACAACACCTTTGACACAATTGACTCAGAAAGGCGTAAAATTTGACTGGAGTGATACAAGTGAACACAGTTTTCAAGAGTTAAAGCAGAAATTAATTTTAGCTCTAGTTTTGACTATACCATCGGGTAGTGGTGGATTTGTGATACATAGTGATGCCTCTAATCAAGGTTTGGGTTGTGAGTTAATGCAGCATGGTAGGCTAATTTACCTATTCCTCCAGACAATTAAAGAACTAAGAAAGGAATTATTCTACTTATGATTTGGTGTTGGCTGCAACTATTTTTGCTTTAAAGCTTTGGAGATATTATTTATATGGCGAGATATGTGAGATTTATACAGACCATCAAAGCTTAAAATATCTATTCACTCAAAAGGAGTTGAATTTGAGGCACTACCATCTAGGAAAAGCTAACGTGGTAGTTGATACACTGAGTAGGAAATCATCAGGGAGATTGTCATGCATTTAGTGTACTCAAGTGAGTAATATTACTAAATTAAGTTTGATGGGAGTGGATATGATATTAACTGATGCATATGTTCTACCAACACAATTCAAAGTCAAACCTGTGCTAGTAGATCGTATCAGAGAACTACAACAACAAGATCTATAGCTAGAGAAGATTAGGAAGGAATTAAAGGATGAAGGTAAGACAAATTTGTAATTCAAGGTGATGGCATGTTATTCTTTGATACTAGAATTTGTGTGCCAAATTATACTACCCTGAAGAAGGGCATTCTAGATGAGACTCATAATTCCTTACATGCTATGCACCCTGGGAGTACAAAATTATATCGAGATTTGAGAGTGTATTTTTGGCAGAGTGGCATGAAGAAGGAAATCGCTGAATTTGTTTCTAAATGTTTAGTCTATCAGCAGGTAAAGACTAAGCATCAATATCCTATAGGTTTATTGTAGCCTCTTCCTATTCTAGAATTGAAATGGGAACACATCACCATGGATTTTGTATTGGGACTTCCACGGACTCAGAGCGGACATGTTTCCAATTGAATAAGTGACGCCCATCTCAATGTTTTAGCGATATATGTAAGATCTTGATTTATCATTATTGTGTACAGTTATTACTTTTGTGTGTATATATATGCATTTTTCACAGTGTAAACCTTACACTAAATGCCTAGAAGTTCATTAGAAAGCTCTTCTAGACGAACACACGATAGTTCATTCTCACGCAACCAGCACCAATGTCAAAGTGCACACTAACATCAAAGTTTGTCATCAGTCATTGTACCATCTTGTGGAAACTACACAGATCTTTGTGGTGTAACATGTTATGGACAATTGCGTGAGTTTCGTAATGAGCCGACCAACATGCATTACCAACTACCAATATGGATAATTACCATCTTGTGGAAACTACATGTCGGCTATATGATTATTATGCCTGCAACCAATATTCAGCCTCAATAGTTCTATTACCAACTACCAGGACTAAGGTGAAGAAAATCTTATTTCAAACGATGTGAGCTTGAAGTATACTGTTGTTGGTATGGATTACGGATGCCAAAAGCACGTTCAATTGATATGTATGAGGAATGGAACTCAAGCAATTATGAAAATATCATAGCAAGACTTAAAAGTGAGAATGATCAGATGCAATGACATCTGAATCGATTCCATGCAATCAAATATGCAAAGATAGAGCGTTCAGATCTTGATGAGGCTATTAATGAAATAATGAGGGATTCATTCCTAGCTTCTGACCATGAACTTTTTGACTTTAATGAATCAAGTGATGATGATTTTGAAAAATTTATCTCTACTAGTCTATGCGCACATAGTAAACCACTGTGTTGTTGGGAACATGGTCCTCATTAAAAAATATATGTTATATGTTTGTTTCATGTCATATGAGCATGATCTTTACTTTGCATTTGTTTTTTAGATAATAAAAAAATTACTACCTTATTAAAATTTGTGTTAAAGCCGATTATGGAAATTTGAGTCAAAGAATTATACTCATTCTACATTTGCACAATTGAAAAAACAAATTCTTAGGTCATTAATTTTTTGTCATCCATCGAAATGAAGATAAGAATGTAGTTGTTCGTAAAAGTATCTTGAAAAAGACTAAAATGCTGAAAATAATATGACCAAGAAAAAACTATATTTGCTTTGGAAATGTTAGTCCAATTGACGTTTTTACATTAAAAACGTCAATCTAACTGGCGATTTTTTTTTAAAACGTCAATTGGGCTTGCATTAAAAGCGTCAATTGGACTGATATTTTTATGTTTTTAAGTCAAAGAAGTCGGTTGGATTGACCTTTTTTAAAAAAAAAAAAATTACTTTCAAAATGGCTTGAGTTTGGAAATTTTCTTTCCTAACTAACCAGGTTAGGCAATAAGCTCCAGAAAACACTGGTCTACATTTGGCTAGATATTTGCAAAGCCAGCTGAAATTCAATATCATAGCCAGCTGGGACAAGTCTGCAGATGCAACGTGAAATACAATGGTTTAAGGTAATGAATCTCTTTTATAGTTCTAAGTAACTTCATTAGTTTACAAGCTTAAAAAAAATTAGCACTTTCTTATTATTCATTGGACATTTAACAAGGACAAAATTTTATTTCGGTGTATAATTTTTGCTAGCTTAAAATGGATACACTTCACAATTATTCCATAAAAAAACTAGGTCCTTGGAAATCAATCTATTTAGGATACTAGAAACGAATCTCCAAAAACTCTCTTCTTGAGTATGCACGCATACTTTGGTCCATAAAAAAATACACCTCCTTACATTTTGCACGTACGTTGTATGCATATCTAGTTTATACACAGTATGTACCCCAATGGTATATCATTCAATATAGTAACCAATATCTCTACATATTGTGTATCCCTTGCTTTGTGTTGAAAAAATAATATTAAACATGACTTTTCATGTTTTAGGAGTTATTTTTATGCATTTAGTTTTGTGCATTAGTGGGTCATCAATTTGGTATTAGTGGGAGACAAAGTAATTGTGATATTTTAATTCTCCAAGTAATGGAGGAGTGGGGTCTTTATTATTTTTATTATTACATTATGTAATGGGGTTATTTTGTATGTCATGGGAGTCTATATATATATATCATATGTAATACATTCATTTGAATTTGAGTGAATAGAAAGAGTTCTTCCAATCTTCAATAGTCTCTTCTATTATATTTTTTTGTGAGTGTGTGATAGTCTTCTAGATTCCAACAAAGTGGTATCAGAGTTAGGCTTGATTGTTGAAAAGAAAAAGTGAGAGAGAGAAGGCGAATGAAATGCTTCCATTTCAAATGCCTCGATTCACTAAAGATAACTATGAGAATTGGTGTATCCGCATGAAGGCAATTCTTGGATCTCAAGATTTATGGGAGATTGTAACAATTGGTTACATAGCACCACAAGATGAAGCTTTCTTAAGTCAAGCCCAAAAAGAAGTCTTGCAAGCTACAAAGAAGAATGATCAAAAGGCTCTTTCACTCATCCATCAATGTTTGGATGATGCTATTCTACAAAAGGTTGTTAGTGCAACCACATCCAAGAAAACATAGGATGTTCTGAAAACTGCTCATAGTGGAGTGGAAAAAGTCAAGAAAGTTCACCTCCAAACTTTACGAGGTGAATTTGAGGCTTTACGTATGAAGGAATTCGAATTAATTTTAGATTATTTCACAAGAATCTTGGTAGTTGTGAATAATTTGAGAACTTATGGTGATGATCACTATGATAATACCTGGGTGATAGAAAAAATCATCCGTTTATTGTACCCCAAGTTTGACTACATTGTCGTAGCCATTAAAGAGTCTAGAGATTTAGACACGATGATGATTGACGAACTCATAGGATTGTTGTTAGCCCATGAAAAATGGCTAGGCAAGAAGAAGCAATAGTCGTTGGAGCAAGTGTTACAAACCAAGCTTTCTTTCAAAGAAAAAGAAAGAAGGCAAGATGGAAGTCAAAGAGGTAGAGGGCAAGGATGTGGAGGTGGAGGTCGTGGTGGACGTGGTTGAGGTAGAGGAGAAAACTTTGGCCAAAATGAGTCCAACAAAGAAGAAATAGGCCAAGAACCACATCTTGAAAAAGAACGTGGAAGAGGCAACAATTCAAAGTTATATAAAGGGAGGTATGACAAATCTCATATTCAATGTTATAATTGTCATTGATATAGCCATTTTGCTTCCGAGTGTAGAAATGATTTTGTGGAAAAAATAGCACACTTTGTTGAAGACAAAGTTGAAGAGGTAGAGCCGACCTTGTTGTTGGCATACAAAGAATAGCAAAAGGAAGATAAGAACGTGTGGTACCTTGACTCCGGTGCTAGTAATCATATGTGTGGAAACAAAGAGATGTTTGCAGAGCTTGATGAATCGGTGAGTGGAAAAGTCACTTTTGGAGATTCTTCTCAAATTCCGGTAATGGGAAGAGGTAATATTTTGATTCGTTTGAAGGATGGAAAACACCAAGTTATTTCTAATATTTTTTATGTTCCAACAAGAAAAATAATATTTTGAGCTTGGGACAACTCTTAGAGAAAGGTTATGTTATTTGCATGAAAAATCATAATATTTCAATAAGAGATAGAAACGAGAATTTGGTTGCTAAAGTGCAGATGACAAGAAATATAATGTTTTTGTTAAATATTCAAAGTGATGTGGCAAAATACTTGAAATCATGTGTTAAAGATTCTTCCTGGTTATGACACTTGAGATTTGGGCACTTGAATTTTGGAGGACTAACCTTGTTGTCTTGAAAGAAGATGGTGAAAGGATTGCCCTCTATCAACCACCCGAATCAACTTTGTGAGAGATGTTTAATTGGAAAGTAAGCTAGAAAGAGTTTTTCCAAAGAATCCATTTCAAGAGCAACCAAACAACTTTAACTTATTCACTCGGATGTTTGCGGCCCTATATAGACCCACCATCATTTGATAAGAATCGGTATTTTCTTCTCTTTATTGATGATTTTAGCCGAAAAACGTGGGTTTATTTTCTAAAACAAAAATCGGAGGTGTTTGGTATTTTCAAAAAGTTTAAGGCTTTAATTGAAAAACAAAGTGGGTATGAAGTCAATGCAATTAGATCCGATAGAGGAGGTGAATTCACATCAAATGAATTCAAAATTTTTTGTGACCATCCTCTAACAGTTCCAAAATCACCACAACAAAATGGTGTTACCGAAAGGAAGAGCCGAACCATTCTTGACATGGCTCAAAGTATGTTGAAGAGTAAAAAAATGCCCAAGGAGTTTTGGGTGGAAGCTATTGATTTTTTCATCTACTTGTTAAATTGGTGTCCCACTAGAAGTGTTCAAGACAAAACACCACAAGAAGTATGGGGAGGAATCAAGTCAAATGTTTCTCATTTGCAGATCTTTGAAAGTGTATGCTACGCACATGTGCCGGATAATAAACGGACAAAACTAGATGACAACAGTGAAAAGTTTGTCTTCATTAGCTATGATTCAAGAAGCAAAGGTTACAAGCTTTACAACCCAAGTAATGGCAAAATAATCATTAGTAGAGATGTTGAGTTTGATGAAGAAGATGAATGGAATTGGAATACTCCACAAGAAGACTATGATTTTTTCTCATTCTTTGAAGAAGAGGAGTCCAATAATGAGATCATGGAGTTGCCCCTTTATTCTCCTCCACCATCACCACCAATGTGCAAGTGTCTCCATCATCATCCGAAGCAAGTTCAAGTGAAAGGTCATCTCGCACGAGGAGTCTTCGAGATATCTATGAAGAAACCGAAGAGGTAATTCAAGGATTTAGTAATCTAACACTATTTTGTCTATGTGCCGATTGTGATCCCATAGGCTATGAGAAAGCGGCACAAGTCAAGAATTGGAAGAATGTCATGGATGAAGAAATTGATGTTATTGAAAGAAATAGAAAATGGGAGCTTGCCACACTCCCTAGAGGACAAAAGGCCATTGGAGTGAAGTGGGTGTACAAGACAAAGAAAAATGTCAGAGGTGAAGTGGAGAGGTACAAAGCAAGGTTGGTTGCAAAAAGCTATAGTAAAAAATCGGGTATTGACTATGATGAGGTATTTGCACCCGTTACTCGTTTGGAGACAATTAGATTGATTATTTCTTTAGCCACTCTAAATGATTGAAAAATTAATCAAATGGATGCATAGTCCGCTTTTTTGAATGGCTTTCTTGATGAAGAGGTGTATGTTGAACAACCCTTGGGTTATGTTGTGAAAGGACAAGGAGAGAAAGTCTTGAAATTAAAAAAGGCTTTGTATGGTTTGAAGCAAGCACCAAGGGCTTGGAATAGTAGACTTGACAAGTATTTTCAAGAAAATAATTTCACCAAGTGTCCCCATGAACATGCTCTTTATGCAAAGGTGAATAATAATTGTGATATACTCTATGCTTGTTTGTATGTGGATGACTTGATCTTCACAAGAAATTGTCCAAGAATGTTTGAAGATTTTAAGAGAGCAATAGCTAAAGAATTTGAGATGACCGACATTGTGCTTATGTCATACTACCTTGGCATTGAAGTGAAGAAAATGAAGGAAGATATTTTTATCTCTCAAGAAGATTATGCTAAAGCAATTTTGGCAAAATTCAAGATGCAAGATTATAAGCCGGTATGCACACCCGTTGAATGTGGTATAAAATTGTCAAAATATGACGATGGAGAGCATGTGGATCCTACCCATTTCAAGAGTCTAGTGGAAAGCTTGAGGTACTTAACATGCACAAGGCCAAATATTCTTTTTGGTGTTGTTCTTGTAAGTCGCTATATGGAAACTCCTACCATGACCCATTTGAAGGAGGCGAAAAGAATTCTTAGATACATCAAAGGTACACTTGATTATGAATTACTATATTCTTGTTCTAAAAATTTCATGCTTGCGGGTTATTGTGATAGTGATTGGGCCGGAGATATGGATGATAGAAAAAGTATTACCGGGTATGTTTTCTTCATGGGAGATACCACATTTGCTTGGAGTTCAAAGAAGCAACCCATTGTGACTCTTTCGACTCGTGAAGCCGAGTATGTGGCGGCTACATTATGTATTTGTCAAGCCATTTAGCTTAAAAATTTGTTGAAGGAGCTTCATTTGTCTCAAGAAAAAGCGACGGAGATCTTCATTGACAACAAATCGGCACTAGCATCGACAAAGAATCCGGTGTTTCATGATCATAGTAAGCATATTGACAAAAGGTTTCATTTCATTAGAGAGTATGTGACCAAGAAAGAGGTGAAGTTCAAGTTTGTGAAGTCTCAAGATCAAATTGCCGATATTTTCACTAAGCCCCTCAAAGAGGATGTCTTTTGCAAATTGAGAAATTTGCTTAGAGTTGAGAAGAAAAATCATGTTTAAGAGGAGGTGTTGGAAAAACAATATTAAACATGACCTTTCATATTTTAGGAGTTATTTTTATGCATTTAGTTTTGTGTATTAGTGGGTCATCAATTTGGCATTAGTGGGGGATAAAGTAATTGTGGTATTTTAATTCTCTAAGTAATAGAGGAGTGGGGTCTTTATTATTTTTATTATTAAATTATGTAGTAGGGTTATTTTGTATATCATGAGAGTCTATATATATCTTATGTAATACATTCATTTGAATATGAGTGAATAAAAAGAGTTCTTTCAATCTTCAATAGTCTCTTCCATTATATTTTTTTGTGAGTGTGTGATAGTCCTCTATTAATTTAGGATTTGCTGGTTCTCCTGCTCGTCTATTAACTTTATTGTTGAGTAAATTACCATAATAAAACTACTTTTTCCACAAAAAAAATATTTATTAACTAATATCAATTATTTTAAATTGCATAGTTGCTCCATGTGGATATTGGTCAAGAATTAATAGATGCATTTCATGCTTGTTTTCCAAATTCCAACATCACATTATTTAATATAAGAAGTGGAAAATTTTAGCAAAGAATGGAGAAATACCAAGGGGAAGACAACATGGAGGTATTAAGCAAGACACGTGAGAAGTTGATTAAAGAAGGGGAAAATGTATGAATGACACGACTGCAATATTTGTAGCTGCAATTACCGTACCAGGAGGAAACAATGGTGAAAGTAATAAAGGCGAAGTGGCCTTGCCGTTTTCTCAAAAGAAAAACCCTCAGAATTTTTGCGGTATTAGATACACTTGCTCTTTTTTCATCAATTTCTTATATGCTAATGTTCTTGTCCGTCCTTACTTCACCCCATCTAGAAGATGACTTTCTCTTTGCGCTATTGAAAGGACTAATTATTGGTCATGTGACCCTATTTTTCTCCATAATATTTATGATGACAGCATTTGAAGCGACGCATTATCTTGTTTTTGAAAATAAAAAAAAGCATTGACTTGATTCCTGTGGCTGTATTGGCATGTCTATCTGTGTCCTTGTTTGCGTCCTTGCAATTTCCCCTCCTGTTAGAAATGTCCAATTCTACCTATGGCCCTGACATTTTTGGTAAGGTAAGTGACTGCATCCTCCACAAAGTTGACATGATAATGGTGAGACTATAAAAAAAAATGTTTACCAAGTCTGTATCAATCATAACCCTCGAGGGAATGATATTGCATTTTTCTTTTGGAGAATAGATTTCTTTTTAGCGCATTTAGAATCCTGGTGGATTGTTAAAAATGCTTACTTTGCAATTTGTATTGTGTCAATTGTTGAGTACATGATTGTTGTCCTGTAGTATGTTATATGCTCATTTTGTATTTACCATTGTGTGGTTGTTGTTGTAACAAAAAAAAATGGGCATCGTGTGAGTTTCCTACCAAAATCTACTATCAGTAATCATAAAAGAAATGCAATGGAATTCAAAAAAAAAAAAATTTGATTCCTAATATCAGTTTAATACAACCCGAGAATTTTATATCTATAAAGAAGATTAAGGTTAACTCTTGGTGCCTGTTTGTAATGATCTTCAAGCTTTCTCAAGTAGTCTTCAATCTTCCCATATAAATTTGATCTTCACCCCATGCCTACCAATTGTTTGGCCTCTATTGGTATCCAAAAGAATTTACAAACTTGAATGATCTAGTTTCAACCTTTGATGAACTACTAGGGAGAGAAGTAGAGAGGGATGTGTGAATTTTCTTGTGGTTGAAAGAATTTGTAGTATTAACCACCCACCTCCTTACGGAGTGTTTCTATAGAGCCTTAGAAGACCCGAATCCCAATGTGGGTCTAATTACAATTATTCTATAACTACACAATGACCTTTTATTAGTCATTAACTATAAAAAAAAATCCTAGTTTATTCTTAATTAAGGTTCCACCCCAATTAACTCTTAGTTTGTTAATTTTTTTTTGTCTCCTCTATACTTTAATTTCCAATCAATTCTATTGTGTGACTATATAGGTTCAATCATACCCAATTACAGGCATTTGATACTAATTCAAATAGTATCTCAAATTAGAACAATTTCTAATGCTCCATTAATGAAAAATAATATATTTATGTCAACTTCGTTTTTCAAATTTTTTTTAATCATGAGTGACATCTAGCAACATATCATGATAAACCCTCGGATAGCATGAGGTAGGCAAAAAATCCTTTAATCTATAGTTCTCATGCAATTCAACATTCTATCACACAATGCCCCAATGGAATTACTAGGGTATCGAATTATGGTCAAACCTCTAATTCAATCTTATCAATTTTACGACTATGACTCTTAATGATCAATTAAAAATTCTAGTCTAATTTGTAGTAACAACAAGAACTCACCAAAAAGGGCTAGCCAGGAAGTTGTCCTTTTGAGTCATTGTTCCTACATATATACCCAAAATCTCTTATATAAACTTCTAACGTGGGATTCAACACAACCCAATATAGGTCGTCAAAATTTCCCCTCTTTTAGTTCCCTCGCGTCCTTGTGAGGGACCTATAATGAATCACAAGTACCACGACCCCACACTGCAGTGCCCCTAAACCCACACAATTGTGTCCACAGGTCAGCTCTGATACTATATATAGTAACCACAAGAACTATAAGACCTCGTACAAAATTTAAAGATGAATGACATGACATTAAGAGTACTTCCAAAACGATAATAGAAACCTTAAATCGTTGTTCAAAGATTGATCATGAAGTTTGAGTTTCATGCGAATTGACTTAGAAGTCAAGCTTAGTTTTGAAGGTGTTTAAGTTTGATAAGGGTGGCTAAGTAAGTTTTTAAATTTTTTTAGATCAAAATAAAGCTACCATTGAATTCGAAAGATCGATAAACATTGGGAGAGGTGATATGGGGTGTAGTAAAAGTTTGGAAATATTTTGGAGTTGAAACGCAAGTTGGGGAGAATTTGGGTAGAAAAAAATTTGATACTAGCTTAGTATTTTGGTCATGAAATTGTACCTTAACATCCAATTGATATGATATTCATATTCAGACAGTAGAACTTAGACTTCAAGGGATACAAATATGTATTTCATGAAATTTTCTTGAATCTGCTTTTAAGTCTGTCAAAATAAAGTTGTAAGTCTAGACTAAAATTTGCCACCGGACAGTCCCAAAAACCAGAATTTGTAGTTCTGATAAGAAAGGAAATACTATGAGTAGCCATCATCTAGACAGTCAAACCACTATTTGTACGGTATGACAAAAATAGACAGAGATCAAATTTTAAGATTTAGCTTGTTTTTCAACCTATAAATATCCTAGGGCCTCGATTTGACGTCCCTTTACCTGTTTTTCACTCTCAACTAGCCTAGGAAACTCTAAAAACAAGAAAAAGAGGAAGAACAGGCAAAATCTTGAAGGATTTACAAAGAAAATCACATCAAGCACATATAGAATCACCTTATCTATAGATTGAGGTAGGTTTCTTTCTCTAGTTCACTTACTTATATGTATGGTTTGTCTTCTATTAGATTATATATGACAGATATACAATGTTTTTATACTCTTTTTAATAATATGATCTGTTTGTTAGAATAATTACACATTTTACACCAAAAATCTATGTTCTTGATTTCAGGAACCCTAGTTCTTTATTATTATCAATTCAAAAATGTTTCTTGGGGATCTCTTGCATGTTTTCTTGAAATTATTTTATTTTAGCAATCGTGGAACCATGATTCTTAATTTTATGTGGATATGATGGAAATTATCTTTTGTATTGGTGGGTGTGATAAACGTGGGTTACATTCAACTTAATATTGTAAAATGCATAGATGTGTTTCTTACCTTAAGGGGTTTGAAGGTTCCCTATCACTCATAGTGGAATTATTGGTTCCTTGCGAGGTTCAATAATTAGCACTATTTGCTCATAGGGATTGATTGACCCTAAAAAGTGTGTAATTGAAATGGAGTTTAGGATTAATAGTGTCTGTTAATTGAATTAAAATGATTGATTTATAAAGTATTATGGTTAATGTGTAATTTATCTATTTTTGTAGGGTTTTAAGGATAATTACGCAAGTTGAAGAGGATAAAAGTGAAGAGGCTAGAAAAGAGAGGGAAGGCAAGTATAATTCACAAGTCAAAGAGTTAACAAAAGGAGGTTGCCAAGAAAGGAAACCAGAGAATCTTTACCATCCGAACGGTGGTGGTGGCGTCCGGACAGTACTCCAACCGCCTTCCTCCTTCTTCTCTCATTGGTCCATTTGTGCAACAAAATTATGTAATTGGCCAGCTTGGGTGTCTGCCACCTCTACCCTCCTTCCGGTGCCTATAAATAGACTATTTCAGTTCAGTTTCAAGGAGTTTAGTCTAGGTCAGAGGAACAAAGGGAAGAAAGAAAAAGAGACTTTAGAGAGAGTTTTACAGTCAGAAATAGCAAAGTCCTGCCCTAATCACTTTTCAGCAAAGAATTTCTCTACTTCTACATTTATGTTTATCTTTTTTACTTGGAAGGTTGAACCTCTCTCACTTTTATACCCTAGCTAGTAATAAGAGTGGCAATGTTTCAACTATTCCTTGGGGAAGGACTTGTTCTATTTTGTATTCTGTTGTAATGTGATCTTCTCATTCTTCTTACTCGTCTATAGCAATGAAACATGAGGAATCCGTTTATACTTTTTGGTGAAGGGTTGAATGCATGTGTCATATACTTCAAGTTATGAAAATGTCAATGTTTTATTTATGCGTTAATATTTATACTTCCCTTAATTGATGGATGGTTATTATTATAATATGCTTATGGTTATGAACACTGAGCGAAACTTATTGATATAGACCATTCGATCTATAAGTTATTACATACGTTATGCATGATTCAATGATGCATGCAATTGGGTTTTATGTAATAATTTGGAGATTGGTTATAGATGGGTTAAATCTCACCATAGCCAATACTTTCGATTCAATGCATAAACAGGAACTCCATCTTCGTTAAATCGTCGACCTGCCGATTAAATAGCTAGTGTAAACCTTTTGAATGGTTCACTTTCAGGTTTACTAGAGTTATCTGGTTGTTACATGGTACATAGACCTTCCGGCTAACTTAAACTAGTTGTTGTGATATGGTTCAGTTATACATCAAACCTATCGGTTAACTTTCCAACAAAATGGAAATTAATTACTGTAAGGAGGCATTTTTATAAACAAGCAGTATAATGCTTGTTGGATCCTCAAACTAAAGAGTACATTTTTATCATTGTCATTCAAAGTTTAGTTAAGTGTTTATTTGATAAATCTAAACTCACACCACAAGCTATTCCATTGCACACAACGCACACAACAATCTTACATTTTCTGCTTTGAATACCAACAATTAGCTCCTTATGGGTTCAACCTTGGACTTAACCGAGTAATATTACAATATGACCGCTTATACTTTAGTGAATGATTTAAATCAGGTCCGGGATCGAGGTCGAGGGCAAGTATACTATTCTTGAGTTGTATTCGTCACTACCAATGCGTCGATGTACGCCCTTCCTAAAGTAGTATATTCTTGCGATGATTGATTGGATGATGCCTAAGGGTGTCAACTCTAACCCGTTGATATGAACCCTACACGAATCCGACAGGAACGATTAAAAAATTGACACGATTATCAAATACGCATAATAAATAATCTAGACTAATGTTTAATACTCAGAACACACTAAATAGATTTTTTTTCATGAGTCTTGACACGAACACGTCACGAATAACAATGACTCGACATGAATAACACGACATTTGGGGTCACACGAGCACGACACACGTTTGCCACCCATGATGGTGTGCGTGTGTGTGGGTCAAAATATTCTCAATGTTTGTGTATTTATGCTAGTCTACCTACGTACATGAGATATACTTGTGATTATCAATTATTGTTTTGAGAATTGTTCCTTCTTCTCTCATAACTTTACTGTTGGTACCATAAACTTGAGATTTCATTAATAGTCCTAGTGTTACTTCAAATTATGATATATTACTTTATCAAATAAGACCTACCTATTATAATTTTTTTTTGAAACCTTGTTTCTGCTTCTGAAGATGTCCTACTGGGCTTATTGCTCATCCTACATTATAAACCTATTTTTAAGATTTAGGTATTGAGGAACTTGTGCTAAGTGAGCAAGTATGTGGGGATTCAGATGTGGATCTAGACTTGGAGGCTTTGATAAGTTCTCTTTATTTTATTATTACTTTACTCTGATGGATTAGAATAATGTTTTGGAATATTTCTTTTGTTAGCTAGTGGAAAGTTTATTATTTTGATTTTGGATGTAAACCTCAAGAGTTTTGAGTTCATTTGGAATTTTGCATAGTTAGATGTTGTTAATCATTGATATTGATTTATTTAAAGATTATTTTAGATGCTCTCATGATTAGATGTTGTATAGATAGTTAAGGCCTTTAAATGTGAATTTTGGGGCAGTACATATTTGGTATATGAGCCTAGGGGTTAGGTACTACATGGGAGCTATAGCCATGTAGTGTAGTTGTTTGGAAAAAGGCTATTAATGATGAAATGGACTCAATATTGTCTAATAATACTTGGGTTCTAGTGGACTTGCATCAAAGGTCAAAACCTATCGGATGTAAGTGGGTATTTAGAAAGAAATATAATATGGATGGAACTTTACAAACGTTCAAGGCTATATTAGTAGCCAAAGGGTTTTCTTAAAAGGAAGGCATATAAAATTTGATTATGCAATTTTGTCTAATAGTTTCACTCATAATTGTGCTAATAAATGTATTTATTCAAAATTGGCAAAGAATTATGGTGTGATCATAACTCTATATGTTGATGACTTGTTAATATTTTGGACCAAATTATAATGTGTACTCAAGACTAACAAGTATCTAATTTCTCAATTTAAGATAAAATATTTTAATGAAGTGAATACTATCTTGGGCATAAAAGTTAAAAAGCATAGTGTTGGATATGCTTTGAGCCAGTCTCATTACATTGAAAAATTGTTGCTTAAATGTAAATATCTTTGAATAAATGATGTTAATACGCCTTATGATTCAAATGTTAAGTTAACAAAGAATTATAGTAAAGCATGGGGCAACTGAAATTTAATGACTTAGTGACTATTGGCAAGAAAGCTCAATGGTTGAGAAATTTAATGTTAGATATCAAGTTATGCTCTCAACTAACATGAACTATTTCCTTGCACTGTGATAGTGAAACAACTATATCTAGAGCACATAGAAAAATATATAATGATAAATCTAGATATATTAGTTTAAGACATGAATATGCTAGACAGTTAATAATAATGGATAGTGTTGTAACCATTATCTATTTAAGGTCTAGCAATAATTTAGCAGATCCTTTAAGGAAAGGATTGTCAAGAGAGTTGCTAAGAGTTACATCAACTCAAATGGGACTGAAACCATTTTTTCTTAATAGTCACCAGTAACAATAACTCAACCTTGTTTTAGCAAAAATTAGTTCTAAGGTTTAAAGGTAAACATAAGTTATTGCTATTTGACTAAGAAATCACTAAAATTTATATTAAGTCATAATTGGAATTTAGTGTTATCTATTACGATAAATAGAAAATGAGTATGTGCTCATAATGGAATTAAATTTTACAAATGTCTATAGTAGCGGGGACAATAATTGTAAAATAATTCACATATATGAATATAGAAGTGGTGCCACTTCTAACAAAAGTTTCGGGTTTATTCTTTTAAATATTCATGAAACCAGGAGTAGCACATTGTCATAATAATGCTAAGCAGCATATGTTGAAATCTATATGAAGATTATGTTAGTTTGTGTATGGTATTTTCGGTTTTACCGCATAAAATACTTGGTTTAACGCTAAGGCAACCAATGAATTTGATAAAATTTTGATGTACTTATACCAATTAAAGGTTGAAGTTAAAAAAACCCCCTCTTGTATTCAAAATGACATATTCTGATTGAGACATACTCACAATTATACAATTAAAGTGAGCAATTGTTAAGACTTTATTTACTTTTATTTGACTGAATAATTGATTTATTTTAAATAGTTAAAAAAAGTAACTATTTGAATAATTATGACTATTAAGAAAAACATCTATTTAAAAGATTGTGACTATTAACCAAAAGACACCTCTTTAAAATGGTAATGCCTTTTACAGAAAGGGGAACTATTTGGAGGCTTTGGAGGGCTGTGACTTTCGTGACTTTTTAGAAAAGACACCAAGAAGTTTATAAATAAATCTTTAGGCTTCATTCACAAATACACTAGTCTTATGTAAGTAATCTCTCTTTCCCTCTCTCAGAATAAAAACTGTTCAAATTGATTTTTTTAGAAGTTCTTCAATATTACTAATTGCAATTCTTCACCCAAAGACTTTGTTGTATCCTGAAAGTGATTTACAAGTACCTTCTAACAAACTCTTTTAGTAAGGGAAAGATATCACTTTAAAGAAAGCGATCTTACGCGCCTCAAGGTCTTGATTATTTTTTATTTTTAATCTGCTCAAACCCAATTTCCCAACACTAATAGCATCCAATCAACTGTTATGATAAAAGAGGTGCTTCAATGTCTTCTCCATTGTCCCCCAAGTTATTGTTCGCTTTTGCTTCTGGTTTTAGCATCCAAGCAAAACACAAAGAAATCGCCTGAGACAGTTGAGCATTTGCAGCAAGATCATGAGAGAGAGAGAGAAAGAGACAGAGACAGAGAGAGACAGAGGATAACAGCTTACCATGCATAAGGATGCACATATAATACTGAAACCTTTGCAGTTGAAAGGTGCATCGCTAGAAAGAAACCAAGCTGGACCAACATTGGTTCACAGTTAAGCAATTTACCAAAGTGGGTCTAATATTCACGCGGAACAGAAAGAGTAACCGACTCACATGTCAATGGACTCATTCCAAGTGGCGACAACAAACTTGCAATTGATTGCACACCAGCAATAAATCCTTGCGCTTTGCCCTGGCATAGGAATCAAACTCATAGGATAATGGACGAATTGATTGAACTTGGAAGGCACTGAAAACGTGTAACATAGGAGCGATTGAAAAAAAATGAAAATTTCCTAAATTTTCATCACTTAGAAAAGCGAAAACTGAACTTAAGGCTCTTTATGTACGTTCAACTTATCAAACAGTTGGCTCCACAGTTCAGCAACCTGATATCAGACAAACTGACATTGTGAATCTAACTAGGAGCTAAATCGAACACAAACTAGACAATGAAAGTTTGTTACAGTGTACACATTTTGCATCAGTCATGGTCCACAGTCCCAACTAAAAATTGAATTAAATGAGTAAAATCGACAAATAGACAATGAAGATAGAACATATGACCATAGTTGGAAATCTGGGCTTCTTATTGCACTACTTTTTTGAATTAAAATTCAAACATATCTATCTCAATCTTGTGACAATTTCCTCTTCAAATCACATTAAGATGAACCTTGAACGAGTATAGGTGACTGAAGGAAAACAATATCAAAGAGTGAAATTTCTTCTCTTGTAGAACTCTCCCAAGAGGAGAAATAGGGGTTTTCTTCATGCATGTAGTATTATGGCTTGAATCTGTTCATGAAGCATCTCAGCTTACCAGTGGTTATTTCTTCATGCCTTGCCTAAACTTTCAGGCTCTAGAATGTAGCAAACTCGGGAATAAAAAATCATAAAACATAAGCGTAATGATACCATATTCACTGACCAACCTGATCACTTGAGCTTGATGCTTTTGATATAATAGCATATGTCTGTCATACATGAAAATCAACAGGGAAAAATACATTACTACAGTGGATAATATACATTGAGAAAAATCATTACTAGGAAATAGTACTTACTGAAGGTTTCACAAGGACATAGACAACTCCAAATGAAGCGCTCAAGTATGGCACCTGTGTTGGCAATGACATGCAGTCAATAACATTCTGCTCTTTTCACAACCTTCAAATACTGAAATTATGAAGCCTTAGTGCTCACTATTAACCAATCTATGCTAGGTACATTCTTACAACTCAGATAGGATGGATAAAAAAAAACGAAGCAAAGAGGTGATGCTATTTTGATCTCTCTCTTCACATGGTTAATAAGGGGCACATTCTAACTTCCAATGTCATTGCTAACAGGATGAGGCAAAAATTACGACAAAGTAAGGATCCACAAATATTATTGCAGTAGGGGATGTCTATTTTAGTTGGTTTAATTGAGATTAAGTTGTTCGCCAGTTTTATTTCAGTTCATTAAATAACCACTTTAGCATAGAAAATGTCAAGCTCTATGAACTTGAAGCCTCAACAGCAAAACTCTCCCATTTTTAAAGTTATAGAAGTTTTGTATGTCAAAATAGATGAGTGTACATACCCAAGGAGCCCATGCCAAGCCATATAGCAATGCCTGTACATGAAAAACACCGTATGAGACTAAATGCCTTCAAATGCAATGCAAATTTGCTTAAATCAAGCCGGACGACCAGGAGTTCATATTGACTAATCAAGGACGACTTACGTAAACTATTGATCCAAGTAACGCTATGCACAATATCACTTTCTCTCCAACAAAGGGATTTGCTAGTGGAAGCACCACCATCTTGAAGCAACACACAAAGTCAGTCAAATTATAAGTGGACAAACTTCAGAGGTTTTAGCGAACATTTTATATAAGGAAGACAAATGCTTAAGCAGGTTAGATATTCCGGGGCCCAAATATAGGGATGATTGAGGAGGCAATAGGTATATGTACACAGGATGTGCGAATCTGCATCAAGGGGAAAAAGTAATAAAATTCATATTGCCTCCTCATGTATTTAAGTGTCTAACAGTTATTAAGGACTAATGACATAGCCATTTTCTATCTTGAGTGCCTCAAAGGCTTGGTCGTCTGTTGGGTTCCTAAGGACTAATTAGATCAAGTATTTTTAAGTGTCTAACAGTGATTAAGGACTAATTACATTGGCATTTTTTATCTAGAGTGCCTCAAAGGCTTGGTCATCTGTTGGGTTCCTAAGGAAAACAATGGAATCTTATTTGTCCAACCATCCAGGTCAAAATGGCAGATAATCAAACATGGTGCAAAAGTTAAATGTTCCAGAACAGAATAAATACTGCAACAGGTGACTGAGATAATAGAAGAATTATCTTTATAGTGCTGCTACGATTGTTAAACTGACCTTGATATGCGGTAAGTCAAATATTCAGCACCAAGGTACAAACAAACCTTTCAGGATATTCAAAGCAAATAACAGGGTCAAAGAGAGTGAAAATATTACCTGTGAAACAATTGAACCAATTCCCACCATTGTCTGGATTTCGGAAAATTGATTTTTATTGAAACCAAAAGCTGCCTTCAGATAGTACTGTGGATGCCAATAGAAACAAATGTAAGTTTCACATCATACTATCATGCAATCACAGGTATCAAGCTGCAATTGTTCGGTGCACCAGAGAAGGAAAGAAATGCCCTGGTGTTCTTAGCAAAATGTGGCCAATTTTCTTTCCCCCATAGCAAGAATTCCTCTATTATTTTTCCCCAAGATTGCTTTATAAAGTTCACACAACCAACTTTTTGAGACAAAATCTGAACCAGTTATTAGAAGAAAATTAGTTTTTTTACAGGAAATGCAAAAACTTTCTAGGCCAATTATGAAACACCGGAGGCTGATCCGTTTATGTTAGTTTACAGCAAACTAAATCTATTTTACTGAAAGATAATGGGCTTACGGTTGTTAAGCACCATAAGATTGAATCTTTATTTTATTCGATGGAGAAGGGACCATTTGAGTTTCATAGGGGTGTCCATATAGCGACTTAACAAATTTCATCAAAAAATATCAAGATTTCAGTCCATCAGATTAATGGATGTTGGTTAGCATACCAATAAGACATTGCTGATCCCAGACATTCCCAATTCATAGAAGAAAGAGACGAGTGAAATGCTCCTCAGTGTTTGACTGAGAAATACCATAAAAGCTTTTTAGAATGCAAACAATCTCATATTCTCCAGATGCAAAATTCTATACAAAAACAAAAATAATATGAGTGCTTGTAAATAACCACAAAATGTCAGAATTCTACTTACAAAATTACCTGCTAATAACAATAGTTACGGCACCCCTCATTGACTTATATCGTTCCCGAACAATATTAAATGCCTTATTCACGCATGATGAATGTAGGTCCTGTTTCGGAGTTGGCTCAACTGTCTCCACCAGAAACAATGCCATGTAAGCTGAACAAAAGATCAAGAGAGCACTTGAAACCTGAAAAATCAGGCTCATTAGGAGTAACACATCAGGAACAATGTACATAATTAGTGTCGAAAACACTGATGTACAACAACTACATGCCTCGAAAATGTAATTTTCAGGAAGAAAACGTGCTAGGACATTTCCCAAGACATGCGATGCAGAAAAAAGGCCTGTGATCCAACTAAAAGCTGCAACCCTCTTACTGCCATCAAGAACATCTGCCTGCAAGAGGGTGGAAAATTGTGCCCTTATTAAACTGCTAGCCATGATTTTATTTGATGGCATTGACTGAAGAGTCTTACCGTATAAGCAACAGCAATGCAGAAAATACTCCCTTGACTTATAATATATGAAATTGTACGAAGCACATAATATGCATACACAAATCCCTTCGACTCGTTGATGGCAAGTAAAGCTGGAAGTTAAAAAACACAAATAAATATATATGTAAAAACTTTAAAAAAAAAAAAAGAGAAAAAGATAGAACCTAAACAAAGTAAACTTGCCAATACTTGTGGTTAGAGGGACATCATAATATATAGAGTAGTGATAACAGTGTCATTACTTTCTGCAACTAATAAATCACCACCAACATTGATAGCATTACCATTTACATTGGAAATTTTATGGCAGAGATTCTTTGCCTATTAATCTTAGTTCATTGACCTCAGGTGCTTCAGAGAAACCAAAAAAAAAAAAAATAGCACATGCTTAACTGTAATGTAACGAAACTAACTTGTCAAATGTTTGTTAAAAGAAGGTCAATTTTTAGTTGCAGAGGAAAAGTCTGGTTATCTGGCCTATTGCATCTGCCATTTTTTCTAGGTTTCACTCACCTATATTGTCATTGGGATCAGATTACTCATAATAAGAGCACATGCAAAATAGAGTTCACTCAACTCACGCCTACATGAATTATGTTTTACCATTATGCTTTATTAAGGGTCATACACAGAATTCATTCAATATATCTTAAACTCAACAAATCAACAAACCCTTATTCATTTAATATCTCTTAATACTTGGAAAATTGTTCACCTAAATTTGTGTCTGTTTGCAAATTGCAACTATGAGCTGTCTATGGTGCACCTTCTAAGTTGAGCTTGTTTGTTCAGTTGTCCATTAATATTTTAGTTTAGGAACCACTTATTTTGCATGGGCTGCAAGTGAAAAATGTAATAAGCATAAGCTTAACGAAGCTCAGGCCAGTATTGTTTTCTTCAAGTGCTATTGAAACATTAGTAAATTCATTAATAAATATCCACGGGGAAAGTGCAGTCAGATGCTTTTGAGTACAAATTTTCATACAAAATACAGATCTTCACTGATCACATACCAAAAGGAACTATCGTCGTAGATACAGTGAGGAGGAGCAATGGTTTTCGACCATATTCATCTGCAAGTTGGCCTAGAACCGGAAGTACAACCATCTTGAAAATTCCAACAATCTACAAGAGCAAAGCTATGCCTTAGCTTGTTTGAATACAGATATTATACAATCAAAAGGAAACTGATAAAATCAATCACAGTCAACACTAACATCAACATTGTCATGCCATATTTGCCATCGACTTGTGTTTTCAAATCTTGGTGCACTCAGTGTATTCCCATTCGCACCAAGTTATCACAGCAACCAATTTCCTTCTAGTCCTTCCCTTTTTAATTAGAAGACACAGCCAAAATAATCATCCCTAGTGCCTGTTGTTTATCTCATTTCTCATTTGTCCAGGTTATCTTAAATAATTCATGGTTTTTCCGAATGTTGGTTTTTTTTCTTTTGCTTCCTCTTTTCAATTTCACAAACAGAAGCCAACAATTGGGCAATATGAAAAACTCAAACTAAATATGGTTTGACCTATAAGGTGAACAAGGGTATAGTTTAGAAGACAATGTGGCATGAGGGGCATAGTCTGGGGCAGCCTGTGATATTTTGGGGCCTAACACATCAACTAAAAAAGAGACTTTTTATTTTTAATAATAATATTTTATTTAAAATTTATCCTTCTTGTTTTTTGAGAAGCAAAAGTACTAAATAAGTTTTTATATTCAAATTATGCTGGCATATCTTTTTCGATTGATAGTATTGCTAATCCACTTAATCTCGTCTTGTGACATAATTGATCTTACATAAGAGTTTATCAATTTTAGTTTTGAAAAACTTCTTTCTGCGGAAACTATAGTTATAAGAATTGTCAATAATATTCTGTAAACAATGCATGCATTTGAAAAAAAAAAATTACTTAATATTTTAATTGGAGTACTCTCTTCCGTAAGTAAAATTTTCTTTAGAACATTTAATTCTGAAAACAAATCTAAGGTTAAGAAACGCTAAAGATCAAGGCAATATTTTTTTAAACTACCATCGCATAATGATTTTAGTTTCTTTAAATTAAATAACAAACCAAATATATTGTGGTGTATTGCGGATTTTGTCATGTATAAAAACAACAAACAAGCAAAGGGCCAAAGGCAAATTGTAAGTGAGAGAGAGAGGGGGGGGGACCCCAGTAGACAATGAGAGATAAGGAATGAGTGGTTGGCAGAAGAACGTTAAAAAGTGTGATAGAAAGGTAACGACTCTTGAGTTGACCTTTTTCCTATTACTTTTTATCTTCTTTTTTAATTTCTTTTATGGTTTTTAGGTGTCATGAGCTGGAGAAACAAATCCAAACTATCCAATTTAAATTTTTTGGATTGTACTTAGACTTTGAATTTTTTGTTGGGGTTACGTTTTTATAAAATTGAATTTTTTATTTGAACTAGTGGTTACAATTACAAATTATGGGGCCTAAAGCCGAGGCCTTATTGCCCTTACATGAGGACAGAGTCTAGTGGGGCCTAAGTGTAATTTTCTAAAACAAAATATCAAAGGCACTGAGGTAGATAAGGACAATCAGAAGTGCCACAATAATAGGCTAATGCCAGAAAGGAACAGCAGTACTAATACAACACAAGACCATTTGGCACTAAGGAACAAAAGGGATACTTTACAAAATAGAGGGATTAAATGTATTATGCCCTGCATCATAATTAATATAGTCCACATAACCTGATGATAAAATTGATGGATTAATAGTCTAATATTGTTTATCTGCCAAATTAAAAATCCAACAGAAAAAAGGTGAAGTTCATGCTTCCAAACAAACAACAATCCCTACTAAAAAACAAGTAGTGCATCAGTAGGGTCCACCAACAAGTTTGATAATGGAAACTTCCTTTTTCAGCAGTCATAGCTTTTTCTTTTCCCATCTCCTCACTGTTTAGCCACACTCATACTCAATCCAATCAAGGCAAACTCAACTTGACCTTATAAGAAGACAAGAAGTCCACATTTTGATGGCCACCTATAACGTTTTGATGGCCACCTATAACGGATAAGGTAGCATTTTTTAATGATTCCCTTATCAAAACCACCCAGTTTCTGTCCCGGTTCCGTAACTTTATACGACATTTTATGAGAAAATTACACTTAGCCCCGCCGAACTATGCCCACATTTCATGAAGTATCATTTTCTCCTATTGAACCTTAAACTACTGATTAAGTGTCACATTACCCCTGATCGTCAACTTTTCCCCAATTTTTCATAGCAGGTCGGGGGAAAATATAGCAATTTAGCTAGCTAGGGATGGAAAGGCCATATCCCTAAATACAGCAGAATTTCAGTTTTTCTTCGAATTACATGGAAAAGTTTGACAGAAGTTAACGACTGGTGCAGTGTAAACTGAAATAATAATTAAATGTGCACTGTGAGAAAGCCGATAGTTGAGCGGATAATGTGGAACGATGGGCATAATGCAGGAGGTCTAGATCTAATTTGCCCAAATCAAAGGCACTGACAACTGTCCTGACTAAACGAGATTCCGAAAAAAGTTCGACAGCGAGGATCCTTGTAGAAGATTTCAAAAAGAATAATAGGAACGGAGGGAGTACTAAAATTGGCCGCTTTCCTCCATCATTAATTAGCAGTTCATAAAAACAATTGCTTAAACAACTAAACAAAACATCAGATAGAATGCAACAGCTTACGGCTCAAATTGAAGTTAATTTGATATATAGTATTAAATAATGGGATACTGTCAAAAAGGCAACATCTTACAAATGGAAAATGGCAAGGATACACTACGAAAGCTTCTTGGCCATCTAAATTTCTGGAAACAAGCAGCATGTAAGTTGAAATTTTGAAAGCTTTTGACCATAAATAACTTACATGAAGAAAAGAAGCCGTTTCATTAGAACATGAATTTTACACTTTTCATTATAATTAATAAACCCATCAAAATTTTAAGAATTTGAAAGCTTTTGATCAGATTATGAGATATATTTTTTTCAACATCAATAATTAACCCATCCAAACAAAGGATTTTTTTTTTTATTTTATGAAAAAAATTAATAAACCCACATCAATGGTGAATTTGGCTTGGTTTAATCATTTAAACTTCATCATTTAGGAAGCCAAAAAAACCATAGAGAAAGACAAATTCTCAAAATTTTCTTCCATTTTCTCAGAGGCCAAAACACAAGCCAACGATACACCGAGAGAGAGAAAGAAAGAAAGTTTATGATTTTTGGAGACGAGAACATTTAATAGACTGACCATCGTTAGATATAACAAAGACAAACAGATTTTAAGAGAGAGGGAGAGAGAGCACCGTTTGCTGAAGACCATTGATGTAAATAGCTTCAGAACAAGTGGACTCGCCGTCACAAAGAGCTCCTGTAGTGACATCTACGAGCACCGAAACAGTCATCTCTTCGGCTATCCAGTGCACACATAGCGGCAACAATAGATGAACCAGTGGTCTCAGCTCCCTCGCACTCTTCCACCACTCCACGCCCATTTTCTCTTCCCTGTACACTCAAATCAAAGCCCTCTAGATCTGTCTCCACTCCTACATACATACATACATATATATGTACACGCACACACCGCTGCTAAATTTTGTGATTGAATTTAGAGCTCAAATAACGTTAGAGTAATAAATATTTCTTTATTTGGTATTTAACCCTAAAATTTGATCGGTAGAAACACCACACACTGAGCGGTTGTTGAAGGTGAGTTTATAATTTTAATTGTTGCCGACTCGTGTGGATATGCAGTTTGTTCAGTGGGGGCACAGTATTTGCGCGCGCTGCCGCTTGGTGATCGTATGTCAATCAACTTGCAATTGGCCAGTTGAATCATTTAAGAATATATGGGTGGCACGTGGCAATTGGTCTCGAGGCTTTTATGGTTCAAGCATTAATCAAACAAATTTAATTTATTTAATTAATTATGTTGAGTTAGTCCGTCTTATTTAATTTTGAGATCGTATTTATTTTGATCTATATAACTAGTAAATAAAAAATTTAATATTAAGATTTAAGTCTAATAATATATTATCTTCAAATTAAATTCACACTCGTATATTTTTAAAAAACTAAAAATTAATTTAATAAATATAATAATAAAAATAAGTAAAATATATATATATATTTTTTTGTATAAGGATTATGTTGATGTTTGAGAAAAAATAACAATTATTTTATTCTTATAATATTAATTAAACGTTTTAATCGTGTCAATTTATATTATTTGTATTTGACACAAATCTAACACATTTATTATTTGTGGTAGTAGATCTTGTCATTTATGAGTTCGTGTCGAAATATAGTCAACCATACTTCCTAATTTCGTATTAATTTCGAGTTGTTATCACCCTTATTTAAGAAATACTATTTGATTTATCTTGTTTCATTCTTCCTCTTTTTTTTCCATCTAGGGCTAATTATATTTTGACTCTCTTTATTATAAACTCAATTCACTTTGCCATTTAAACTATTAATTTTTTTGCGTTATCCCCCTTAATTACTTGAATTTATTTCACATTAACCCAAACACAAATGTCTATTGTCTTTAGGCAATTATCAACGTGTTGAGAGCAAAATAAAAGAGAACACATAGATGAAGGGCAAAATAAAATAATTTTTTATTAAATTTGAAATCAATGTTGAACATTATGAAAATGTGAAACTAACAGGAGAAAAGGGGCCACAGGTCCGCGGCACTTTTTAGGCTTCAGGCCTAACATAAACAATTTTAAGATTAAAAGTTTATAGCCTTTTAATGAAAGAGGTTATTTAAAAATCTTGAGCATTATCTCATTTTTATACATATTTTATTTATTTATTATTTTTATTTTACTATCATCATTTCACCACCACCCAACCCCAACCATCCCCACCCACCGCCCAACACCACCACCAGCTGTTAGGTTGATTAGAGAATGCCAAATCAAAGTTGGACTGTGGCGTTGGTATGACCAAGCAAATGTGATGAGATTGGGGGGTACGTGGAGAGAGGCCAAACGTAGAAATCCATTTGTTTCGAGGAAATTTTGTGGGCCAAAAATGTCGTGAACTGTTTATATAAAAATCTAGCATGACCTCCCCCATCGATTTGTCCGCCTTTGATCACTTGAAGAAGAAATTAGAGATTCAAGGGAGCTCCGGAGATTGGCCCTGCCTAAATCAAGAAAAGACACTTGAGAGGAAGAATATAAAATTAAGAATTTAATTGTCTTATCCGAATTATATCCTGTATTTTCCTTTTACGGTTAGTGGGTTAGGTCATAAAATTTTTATCCATCATTTGAATATGCACACTATCAATGACATAGTAAATAAGGGTTTTTCATCCGCGTCTCAACTCGTGAGAAGATTGGACTCTACCAAATTGCGAGTTAATAAGCAAAAAGCTAGGAGCTAAGAGATAGCGTCTTATTCAAATTAGAATTCTTGCCAAGTTGAGTTGGACTTAGACTAAATATTCTTTTCATCTTGTGTCAATTTCTCTATTATCAGTTTTTTTTCTTCATTCAATTCTTTTTTTTGCGTTGTAAACTTTTATCAGATTTCATAGTGAACTTTGTATAATTCGTTAGAAGCTTTCTTATTTTCTATTAGTTAGGTTTGTGCCGATCGATTAGTCTGTCACAATTAAAAATTTACAATCCGAGCTTGGTAAAATTAAATTTTAACTCAATTTAATATTTACACTGTCCAAATATAAAATGAAAGCGGAATCCGATCGTACGTATATCATGAGACCATCTAAAGACGCAGCGGATGAAATGTCACCTTCATTGGTTTTAATTTTAAAGATGGAGTGTGAAGTGTTTTGAATAAAAAAATTTAAGAAAAATTGATGTGGTTGAGGTCTGAAGGACGTGGCTCGAGTTGGCGTACATAATTAATTGTTACTTTAATTATTTGGGAGGATTACATCGTGACATTTTAAAAATTACCATTTAATCACCTTAACTAGGACTGTCAAATGTGTTGGGTTAAATGATTACATATCAGGTTAAATGGGTGACGGGTACAAAATATATAAACACGTACACAACACGTTTAATAAACGGATAAAAAATTTCAGCACGAACATAACACATTTAATAAACGGGTAACATGACACGACTCATTTAACCCATTTAATTTTAAAAAATTATATTAACAAATTTTAATACTCCACTTTTTTTTATTGTCAATTGAACTTATCTCAAAAAAGAGAAATTTTTAGTTAAATCTCATAAAAATAAGACTTGAAGGCTTAAAAAAAAAATGTCATTACCTTTTATAGACAATTCAATCCTTCTCATCTCCCATCATTTTCCAATTGCTTTTGTCTTTGAAACGCTCTTCATCTCCTCTCTTTTGTCTTTAAAATACTACTTTACTTTTTTTCTTTTTATTGATTTTTTTTTCTTGCTAATTTATTAAAATAATTATTAATTTATTATTATATTAATTTTATTTAAATAGGTAAACGTGTGATAAATGGTTTGACAGGTCTCACCCGAACATAGACAACTCAAAAAAAACAAAGGTCATTACCTTTTATAGACAACTCAATCCTTCTCCTTTCCCCTCATTTTCCAATGTGAGACAAAAGCAAAAGGCATTAGCTTGCTTTTGTCTTTGAAGCGCTCTTCATCTCCTCTCTTTTGTCTTTAAAATATTACTTTACTTTTTTTTCTTTTTATTGATTTCTTTTTTTTTCTTGCTAATTTATTAAAATAATTATTAATTTATTATTATATTAATTTTATTTAAATAGGTAAACGTATGATAAACGGTTTGACAAGTCTCACCCGAACATGACCCGTTTATTAAACGTGTTTTGTGTGTCAACCCGTTTATCACCCAAACCCGTTAAGATCTCATTCAAACTCATTTAATTCTTATCGATTTGTGTCGATTAATCGTGTCGTGTCGAATTTTGACAGCTCTAACTCAAACTACTTAAGGGTTGTACACTCGTAATATTTAAATCTCTGTTGTTCGTAAATTACACTCAAACTCTCTGAATTTTGTAATTGCATAATATTTAGACCCCTAAAATCTAAAATATTATACTTAGATAAAAAAATACTACAATCAAAAATAAAATATCAAATATTTTAAATTTTATCACAAAAATTTATATTTTATTGTATCATTTATTGAAATAAAATCAAAAAATAAAAATTTAATTTTTTCTTAAAAAATTGTAATTGGTACACAATTACATTATCTACTCAAATAAAACTAAAAAAAAATTAAATAATGGATCTAAATCATTCATAATAAAACATGAATTTTACAACTAAAATTAATGTTCTATTATATTATTTATTAAAATAAAATTAAAAATCATAATTGGTATACAATTATATTATCTATTGGAATAAAAATAAAAAATCAAAATAAAGGGTTAAACTGTAATGTACACAATATCTTTTATGTTTAATTGAGATAATTTGGTAGTTTAATTTGTTTGTTTAAACGACCAAATTAAATATCAATAGATAGTATAATTGTATATTAATTATAATTTTTTAAGAAAAAATTAGATTTTTATTTTTAATTTTATTTCAATAAATGTAATAATAAAACATAAATTTTTATAGCAAAATTTAAAATATAAATATAAATTTTGATTATAAAATTTAAAATATTTGATATTCTATTTTTAATTGGAGAATTTTTTATCTAAATATAACATTTTAAACTTGAGGAGTATTAAATATTACACGCTTATAAACTTTAGAAGAGTCTGAGTGTAATTTATTAAACGGATATACTAACGGACATCGATGATAGAAGTCTAAGTGTTATGTGCGTACAAACCTCAAAAAGTCTGTTTGTAATATTTTAAGTATTATAAGGTCTGAGTGATTAAGTGACAAACTTCAAAAAGTATGAATATATTTTTTCCTAATTATTTTGAGTCTCAAGCTCAACTTGGTGGTTTAAATGATTGGCTTTTTCTATATTGATTTTCCGGTTGGTGAGTGAAGAGTTTCAAACAACAAAATTAGTGAGGGAAGCATTCGTTCTGAAAGTGAGGTCCTAGATTACCGGGCCGGTCATCAGACCATGGGTTGACCCTATTTTACTGGGCGCATATCAGACCATGGGTCGGCCCAAATATCGACTAGCGACCTATAACATTGGCATGGCTACTAAATCCAATTGATATATTAAAAATTAATTGTTAAAGGACATCTAACACTTGGGATTCGAGGGTCAATTTTATTTATTTATTATTTTTTTTTTGTGGCAAGTTTAAGTTTACTTAATAAAATGACATTTAAGACCTCCCTAAATAGGGTATTATGGTTTGTAAGGATACTTATTAGAGCCCGTTTGTGGCCCGAAATTATAGACATTAGCTGGATAGATCTGGCTATCTTCCATAGAAAAATTGATGGGACCTGATGGTGTAAATCAATGTGGATGAACAAAAGGTGCAGGTGACATGTGATGAGTGTAGATCAGAGCTATAGGGCTCGTATGTGATGCTGCTGTGAAACAATGTAAGAATTAAAGGGGTGCACGCAATGAAAATATAGTGGTACACCAACTCAGAAACTCGGCTAGTCCACTCTTCAATTGAGGCTTTTGCTCCCTCACCTCTATTCACTACTCCAATGTATTTCAATACCGTGTGTCATGTAATTAGGATTTTTCTTTTTCATCCCCCCTTCTATAGAGGCGTTACATAGTATTTATAGAACTATTCTCTATTCTGTAGGATCTCAGCTGAGATCTTTGCCTGCCATTAGTGGGATTGTCCTTGATTTTAGGAGAGGATCTTGATTGGTTGAGAGTTTCATGCTTGGAACCCAATTTTTGCAGTTATCCAGCTGTCCCCTAGTCAGTTCCGATATCCTCTCCCTAGGGGGAGCTCTGGCTCTGGACTTCTAAGTTCCTTGTATCATTCCTGACCTCCTGAGTTGACCTCGTTTCCTGAGCTCGCTCTTATAACTTATTTGAGGTGTCATCAGTTGCCCCCCTAGCTCCTAGTTCAAGCAAGCTTGGGCAGGGGTTGAGCTATTTTTAAACCAAGCTGGGCTTGCACGTGCTTGTCCTTGGCTTGCACGTGATAGATGTCTTTTGGACGATTTTCAACAATCATGGCCTCCTCATTTCCCGCCCACGCTTCAGCCCACGTCTCTCAAGCTTTAAATACTCCCTCAGAACCGCCCTTTTTTCCACTGTTTGGTTTCTTTGTCGTCTTTCCCTCCTTGCATTCTCTTGGCTTTCTGGTTTGAAGCTCTCTAATTCTTTACTCAAGATCGAGTTTTCTGGGTTTGATTTGAAGACTCACATTACTTTCTTTCCCCGATTTTGCTCTAGGCTATTGCTCTTTCCTAACTGGGTACGCCTCTTTTGCCCCTTCTTTCATCTTTTCTCGTCCTGGATCCCTCGAGTTCGAGGTGGTCATTGCATTTTTGGGCTTTTCGGTTCTTTTATCTCTGGAACTGAAACTGTTGTTTGTCTCCTCTTCCCCACTTCATGGATTGGAGTCCTATCGTGCGAATTCTCGCTGTGGGAAGCTACTGTGTTGACCCTAGGGTTATCCGGGAGTGCCTTACTAGTATCCCTCACCTCTACCGTTCTTTCAATTCACCTTTCTCCTATCCAATCATGTCTACTCGTTCCTCTGTTTCTCTCTCGAAAGAAAGGAGAAAGGTGAATTATGTGAGATTTCGGCCGAGATCTTCGCCAATTATTTATGAGATCCCTTTTAATTTTAAGAGAGAATCGCGGTTGGTTGAGAGTTTCATGCATTGAGCTCAATTTTCGCAGTCATCTAGTTGTTTCTTGGTTGGTTCTGTCACGATCTCACCACCCCTGGTTCTCTGAGCTCCCCGCGTCTTTCCTGATCTTCTGACCTGAGCTCACAGCTAGAACTTATTTGAGGTATCATCAGAATTCGTATAAAGATTGGAATAATAGTTTATTAATTCAATCATTGGATTAATTGATTAGATCGATTGTATAAATAAAATAAAATATTACTAATAATAAATATACTTAAAAACTAATATAGCTGTAAAAATAACATGTGTTATGTATAGTGGTAACATTGTGATGCCCAAGCCAAAAAATCTTTGAAGAAAACATACCGTAGGAGTTCCAATTCCACGTCGGCAAAGAAGTGAAACCAAATACACTTTTTATGCCCATAATACTTACCTCAGCCGCCCCCCTTTTGGAATGGAACATGGCACATACTTGACAGTTATGTTATTGTTTGTAGTTTTGAGGAGACAAATAAGAATTCTTTAAAATATAAGAAGTCAAAACGGACTGCCAGTAGATTTAAGTTTCGAACCGATTGATTTTAATGAGTTTGGAATAATTTCAACTGCACCTCCTGTAGTTTATCATATCTTCAAAGACACTCCTTTTAATTTTTGAATCTTCAATGACACTCCTATCAGATTAAAAATATTAAATAGAATGTAATTTTATTAAATTATCCATGATATATTTGAGGATAAACTTCATCCACACCCCCTCTAGATAAACATATCTTCAATGAGACCCCCTCTATTTTCTAATTTTTTTTACGTAATTAAATTCAAATCGATTAAAATTTGATTCAAACTAATTAAAATTTATTTTTTTACATATTAAAATTTGTGCCAATTAAAAATTATATTTTTTTTACGTATTGGAATTTAGGCTAATTAAAATTTTGTTTGAGCCAATTAAAAATTATTTTTAATCGACTCAAATCAAATTTTAATTAATCGCATTGAATTTTAATCAGTCTAAATTTTAATATATAAAAATATATGAATTTTAATTGACTTAAATTTTAATAAATTTAATTTTAATTCACACAAATTTTAATAAGAAAAAAATATAAATTATAATCGACTTGAAAGAGAATTTTAATCGGTCCTAACAACTCGGATAAAATTCAAATTGGCTCAAATTTTAATATGTAAAAAAAATTTTTTAATAGACTCGATTTTTTTTTTAAAATTTACTAATTAGTAAATAAAAAATTAGTATTTACTAACAAATTATTTACTAAAATTGTTATTTATGATTTTTTAAAAAATTTTAATAGCTCAAATTTTAATAAAATTTTATGTAAAAAAATTGCTTGAGGTTATGTAGGGGCATTTTTGGTAGTTTAGATGAATTTATTTTGTTAAAAATAATAGTTTAATGGTAGAGGGTGTCAGTGATGCTTAAATTAAACTAGAAGGGGTGTCATTGAAGATTCAGAAACTAGAGAGAGTGTCATTAAAATTTTTGCTTAATATTTTTAATTTGACAGGGGGTGTCATTAAAGATTCACACACTAGAGGGGGTGTCCTTAAAAATATGATAAACTACAAGGGGTGTGGTTAAAATTTTTCCTAAGAGTTTTTGTTTCATTGGTTTTGACTATAATTGGTGGATTTAGATTCCTCTACTACTCATTTTCTTTAATTTTTTTAATATAATACTAGATGAATGACATATGAAAGATTTTAAATTTCAATTAATATTTTTTTTTATTTTGTTGTTGGTAGAGTGTTAATTATTACTAAATAATTTTCTCACAAAGACATAATATTGTCCATTGAAATTTAAAATTTCACAACATGTCACTCATCCAGAATGTATTGGGGAAAATTGAACGAAAGAAATAATGGAAGGGATTCAAAACAAAAATTGGTTGATTTTTTTAGTGAAGAGGTTGAAGGACCCGATCACCGGTCGGACCGATTGATCAAATCTGGTTTTCATTACAGTATCAACTTCGACGATATAAAAAGCACTGAATAGGACAAAAATCTTCCATAAAGAACAATCCGACTCCAATACGTGCGAAACATCACCGCACTTACCTCCGTCATTCCCACGTGGCGATGACTAAGACTAATTAAGATTAAGGGTGTATTTGTTAATTCAAATTTAACACTTAAAATGAATGTATTCGACACTTATTAATTAAGTTCGTTTGATAACCAAAATTTAAATTCTCTTAATATATTAAGTGCTCTTTAAAAATAGGCTACAATATTAAGTAAGAGATCCTTACTTAATTCTAAAAACTGAAAGCGATCAACAAAATCATCTTTAATAATATTTATAATATGACAATTATATCCCAAACTATTTTACAATCTTATTAAAACTCTAATTAATTTTCTCTTAAAAACCCCTAACCAATATATTTTCCTTGTTGATCTCTTTTTTTTTTTTTCCCTTGTTTTCTACAACAAAAATATACATACATAATTATAATTACACACACAAACGAACGCACTCAATTACACACAGACATATGCACTGTACACACACATACTTACACACATAACAGCGCGCACACACATTGTTAATGAAATCTAATTTATTATATTTTTTCAATATTATTTTGATTACTTATTAGTGGTTGTTCTTTTTTTTTATTAGATGTTATCGTCTACTTATTATGTTATTCAATTTGTTATTGTTCATTTATTGTGTTATTCAGATGTTATTTATTTATTTATATTTTTGATCAAATATTTGTTAAATGTAAATTAGAATATAATAATAGTGATTATAATTTATGTTATGACATATTTTATAAATATCTTCAAATTAAAGAATAGAAGGATAAAATTAAAAATTAATTTATTTTCAAACGTCAACTCTATGTAATTATCAAACAGTTTAATTCAATTTAATATTTAAATTTTAATAAATACCAAATAATTCACAATAACGTTCAAACTACAACTTTCATATTTTAATTTTCTACTTTGTCCAACACCACTTAAGGTCATCTGCAAAAACTTTCCACAAATGTACTATTTGAGCTGAGCTTCAAGCCCTCTGCACACCACACACTTCGAATCATTCGCTCTTATCCATTTTCTCAGACACCAGAACACAAGCGCATACGCATGCGCATGTCATATCGAGAGTCACAGAGTTTTATGACTTTTGGAGTCAATAATAGACTAAACAGCGTCAGACTTTTAACAGAGAGACCGAGTCATGGGCGCCACCCTTGACGCAGGGTGGTCACCGCTGGCCCCCTCCTCAAATAAATTTTAAAAATTATTATTATACATACACCAGTATTACACACCCACAAATAAGAATGTCCACTTTAGCCGTTAAACACCGAGACACGAACTTCACCCCATATGAAACTTAAAAACAACCTAATTAATTAATAAGAAAAAAAAATTAAATTAAAATTTAAAACAAATAACACGATTAATGAGTACTATACATAAAAAATAAATATTTTAACAAATATTTTAGATAAAATTAAAAATTTTATAATTTTTTAAAAATATTATATGAGTTATTATTAAATTAAATAATTTTTATTAACACGAACCCGACATATACGAAAAGTGATACGACATAAAAATAATACGATAGAAAGTGAAGAGTTTCAAACAACAAAATTAGTGACATTGTGATGGTAACAAAAAAAAATTATTACTAATAATAAATATGTATAAAAACTAATATAGTTCTAAAAATAAAATGTGTTATTTGTAGTGGTAGCATTGTGATGACCAACAAAAAAACTAAAAAATCTTTGAGAAAAACTTACCGTAGAAGTTAATATCCCACGTCGGCAAAGAATTGAAACCAAATACACATTTTTGTGACTACAAGAGTTACCTCAGCCGCCACCCTTTGGCATGGACACATGGCACATGCTTTACAGTTATGCTATTGTCTGCAGTTTTGAGAAGACAAATAAGAATTCTTTAAAATATCAGAAGTCAAAAAGGGCTGCCGGTTTAGCTTTTGTTTCATTAGTTTTGACAGAAATTAGTTAATTTTTTAGTGAACTAAACCGTTGCAGGATCCGATCACCGGTCGGACCGATTTATCAAATCCGATTTCCATAACAGTGTCAACTCCGACAGTATAAAAAGCACTGAATAGAACAAAAATCTTCCGGAAAAAGCAATCCGACTCCGATACATGCGAAGCATTTGCACGATACATTTTCTGAGACACCAGAACACAAGCGCATGCGCTTGTCATACCGAGAGAGAGAGAGAGAGTCTTATGACATTTGGAGAAAAGAACAGACTGAACATCGTCAGACTTCAATGGAAAAATCTTTTCACCTATTTTTTTTCATCCTTTCGATTTTTTATCTTTTTTACCAACAAGGTTCATTTTTCTCACTCTTGTAGCATTGTGTGACGCCCTCGGACACGTCATGTCTAAAGTATATCATTTGCTGCAATTGATGTATCCTTCGCACATACCATTAGGTGCTGTTTGGATCACCAAAAAAGAATTGGATTTAATTTGAATCCAAATTCAATCCAGCTTAATATAAAATAGTCTAAATTGAAGGATTATAAAGATGAAATTCAAATTCTATAACATCTTTAGATATGTTCATTTGGTTTGTGTATCTTATTAACATGTAAAGATAAAATACTAAAATGACCATTATACCCTTGTGTAAAACAATGTGATTGAATTCTATACAATGTTTGGAATGAAATGAAAAAAAGTCTAATCCATTAGTATTGTCTTTTTTACAACAAAAAATATGAATCAATAAATTACGCATTGTTACAATTCAGTTATTTAATTTAATTTGTACCATACACTTTTAATTACAAAAATCATATGCATCATGAAAAAAAAAATTTCCAACACAAAAACAATATACATAACGATGCAACTCAAGTCTAAGTCATTATTTGCTTATTTTTAGAAAATATGAAGTTGTGTGTTTAAAATTAAAATTTAATTGTTTAAATTGGCCTAAACATCCTTGACCGATGAATAAAAAAAAGTACAAAGTGAAAATGTGGCATCTGAAGGAAAAATGCAAGAGATTTTTCCATTACCTATTTTGGAACTGGACTCTTCGATTCCAGACAGTGTTCCTCGCGGGGTTTCTTCATTTACCATATTTTCCCTAAATTAATTTCGAATACTGTTTTATGTATAGAGAATCAATTCAATAATTTGAGGTCTGATCACGACTTTGGTCTCACACTTATTTTAATTAATTATTGGATGGTCACTTCTATTTTTATTAGAATTAGTACCCCCCACCGACCTTTCCTTAGTATATTTTTAATTGTATTTAGAAAGACGGGTTATATTTTAATATGTAGTTATATTTTTTATAATCGATGACAGTTTAAGATTGATCATACCTTTTTTAATTATGACTTAACCTAAAAATGTTGTAATTTTTTGATAAGATATTATATCGATAATGTAATCGTAATAAGTCCTCCAAAAAAACCTTACATCAAAGGATGGGGATGAAGTTTCAAACACAGGTCATGGACATGAGAAAGGATCGTTTGCAAAAATAAAGAAGAAGAAGAAGAAATTGAATGACAAATATTCTATATAATTGTAAAAAGTATAATCCGGTTATTCAAGGTATTTCATTTTTATAATCTATAATTTCGTTACAATGTGACATCCAATCCTAATTAAAGCTGCAGGAGGTTTGGTTGGCATCAACATCTCCAGTCACTGTGGCATTCTTGTGCCATTCCCGGTGCATATCCAGTCATATGCATGATGAACAAAAAAATGTAAATAATGTCCAACACACACATAATTGAAATCTAAAAATATAATGCTTGTACATAAAAAACGACAATGTCTTACAAAAGGTCTCAATTTTAAGGTCGTGCATAGCACAATGAACAAATTGACAATTTGATACCCTTAGCTACAAAATAAGGCATAGACTTTGCCTTATTTGAAGACCATCCAGCATAACCAAATGACAATATGGGTAACACATTTAAATTATAACATGTAGTAGTTCACAATACTAGGTTGTTACATAAAATCTTAAAAACGACAATTGCCTTACAAAAGGTGTCAATTATAAAGTCATGCATAACACAACACACAAATTGACAATTAGATACCCTTAGCTACAAAATAAGGCATACACTTTGCCTTATTTGAAAAAATCAATCATCAATGACTATAACATTGACGGTTGGGGCGGAATTCACCGATGGTGAGGATCCTACACTATCTAAAGTTTGTCCGCCTGATGGTGGAACATCATTTTTGAAAATGATTTCAAAATAGTGGTAGTTAGAACATGGGTCTAGACAGTATTCCACAACAAATGATATGTCCTGCATGATGTAAACAACATATAGTTTAAAAATGTTGTGTTCCCAACAAAATAGGGATGTAATTCACATTGAAAATAATGATGGACACTTACGTCTAGGTATTCATTCGATCCCTCCACATCTCCTTTGATAACACACTTATTGCGATTGTCCCAGGAAAATTTGCCCGTATCCAACATATCTGCAATTGTGAAATAGATTTGCTCCCAAAAAAAGATCATCCGTAATACCTCGCTCAATGACAGGCTAAAGCATGGCACACACCTGTTTAGGACCTTTAACAATCGATCCATCTTTTTCTTGTCCAATCTACCGTGAGGAGGTAATAGGTTTCGTTGTTTGTAGTCAATTAACGTATCAATTATCACATTAGTTTCATCTGCAGTCATATTTGGAATCTTCATCCCTATGTAACACATTTGCAACTTCACATTAGATGCATCAATGACATTCAATTGCTATAATTAGATGAAATGCTCACAATGTTAAAATAGCACTAAAAAGTGAATACATTTTACATAGGTGCATAATCAACAATTCCAAAATTTCCTTGCCCTTACTAACCAACTTACATCACAGTTTTCACAATTTTGTAGATAGCCAACCTATGTGGGAATAATTCTCCATACATACTACAAAATGATTTTAAATTTTATCCGAACATTAATCCAAATCTACCAAAAAGAAAAAAAAAATACACAACATAGGTTATGATTACATCCAAAAAAAACATCATAACAATAATAATGCACCACATAATATCTCGCTGATTCACACATCTTTGCACAAGGATAGGTGGGGGTACAACATCTTCCATTGCAACATAACGTTGTATTGTCCTCCCCTACAAACTCATCAACATGTGCACCAACGATTTCCATTTCCAACCTTCCAAGGTGAATGCATAACGCATACTCAGCCTCGTTGTAGGAATCATAGGACTTGAAAAGTGCACTAGGAAATCTATGCACATGTACATGACACACTGACCATAAATGGTAAATGCCAACCTGTCGCCCAACAAATACAACATACCATCGATCCTGCTTGTTCATTGCTATTGACACCATTACAAATGATTGTTAATAACCAAATCTAGAAAATAGTGTATATGCATGTCCTTCATAAAATTGACCAATTAAAACTGGTAACATGGTACCAGTAAAAGTTAATTCGCATATTCATAATCACAATAAAAAATATATGCCCACCACTGGCATATGTGTCCATACAAACATAAAATTACAATCAAGAAAAAATTTAAACAAAAAAAGTGAAGACATTGTTTTAAATATAAGTTCGTCAACAAATACAAGGCAATCTCCATCAAGTACGAGGTCCATTCCACAGAAGTTCACCAACCCAAGTAGGTCGTTCATACTCAGGCAAGTTGAAGAAGATACATATGTTAACAGGGTCCGAACAAATAATCTTAAGGGTAGCATGTCGATCCACCATTGCCAGACCAATTATCTTTTCTAGTTCAACATTCACTTTTCTACGTGCATCAGCAACATCGTGATTATACCCAACACGGTGTGCTATCATGTCTAGTTGATTTCGACAATCATGCACGTAGTCACCAACACCAACATCTTGTCCAGTTAGATTATTTGTGCTATGTGAGGCAGGGTCATCTTTTGTTTCAAAATACAGTAAATTAAATGAATTATTTTCCCTTCAAGTAATCTTTCCAGATGTCATCACCGTCAACTATAATCTTATTCTCAGTGGTATTAAAACCAAAGCCGGAAGTGCCATCATGGTGAACAAGGAGTTATATTTTTTTTTTTCCAAATCTTCAACTTGGACTCAATGTGTGGGAAAACTTGCAATTCACACCCAAGAATTGTGGCTCACAAACTCTGTTCCAATGCTTGCAGGTACCCTGGTTTAAAAGTGTCGTTTTGGTACTTCTAACCACTAACACAAAGGTCCCTTAGGGACGCGATGAGTTGAGTTTCTTCTATGTGCATCCATATCCTTGTTATACCCTTCTCTGTTTGGGTACTTCCACTTGGCTTGGACATACTACGCCGTACAAATATAAAGGTAAGCACAATAATTTGACAAATACTGTATAGTTACAAACGAACTACCACCGTGTAAACAGTTAAGACATGCACAACAACGCTTGTTTAAATCAAGGAAAACTTGTCAGAATACAATAAAACCAATATCCCATAGTACATGCATAATCACAAAAAGAAAACACACTTATACAGTAGGTTGTCCACGAGATATTCTCCACTCGTTGTACATATCCAACGCTAGCTGATTTCGAAATAATGACCATTCAGTTGATGTCTCAATAGTGTCTATCACATCAGTATCAACACCACCTTCATCATGAATGACCTCGGGCAACTCTTCCTCTATTGGGTTTACACTCATTTCATTTTTGATTAAGTTATGCAACAAAAAACACGCTTCGATAATGTGATTATGCGTGCGAACCGGATAGTAGCATGATGTTCTAAGGATCGCCCATTTATTTTTCAAAAAGAAAAAACATCTCTCAATGCATGTCCTTGCGGCTGAATGCTGGAGGTGGAACAATTCTTCGAGATTATGGGGAGCTGCCGCACCAGCCCCAAACTCTTGTATATGATATCTTTGCCCCCTCAATGGTGCTAAAAATTTCTCCCCATTAATGTACCCAACATCAACTAGGTAATAAGTCTCTGTGTTGTATGAAATATGTTGATTAATCTAACACGTTGTATTTAAAATTACTATTGTATACAACATGTTACATTGCATGACTCTACTCACCACGTGCAACCTTCAAGTCGTTAGCTCTAGTCACGACATCATGTAGGATTTTAGAATCGGCAGCGAACCCCTCCCATCCGGGAAGCACTTAAATTATTTTCATGTTTGGGTCACAAACACCCAACACATTTGTCGCAATTCCTCCTTTACGTGTTTTATACCTAGCTTGATTCACAAGAGGAACTCGGGCTAGAACATAAGTGCCATCTAAGGCACCCACACAATTCTACAAAAGAAATTAAAAAATTAAATTAGGAGCCAAATTAAATTCTTAGGTGCAAAAAGATAATGAGAAATTGGAGAAGAGGTAAATATAGTGACACAATATTTACCTTAAATCACCTCTATTTCGGGTCAATATTGCACTCCAGAATTGGCTCAGGTGATTTTAGCAACACCCTTCTCAACCTCAACACCGCATTCAAAACATTATTGAAATGTCGACTAACCGTTTTATCCGATCGAAAAAAGTTGAACTTAATCGGCCTATTTTTGTCATCGTAAGCTAAGATACTTAAGAATATAGCAACCATCTCCTCCACACTAACTTCCTACTTGGCTATAAGCCTCCTAAATCACGCACCAAATTACATAATACCCCAAATGTGTGTCTGTCCATCTTTAGTTGGTTTATACAATTTGTATCATTCTCACCAATTAGACGATGTAAGTGTTCGTGTTGTAGGCAATTCCTATGCAATGGTCGTGATACAATTGGCCCATGGACATTGTTTTCAATGTCCCATAGGGTAACCATTATACATATCAAAAGATGAAACAAAATAACCATTTCTCGTATACTCCTATTCATAATGGTAAGCAATATACAAACTTCATCATTAGGTTTTTCCATGTTCACTGCAAATGTCATACATTTCAATTATATGTAAAATTTACCATAACATATAACTCACAATTTACAAATCTAGATAGATTCAAAGTATACATGCTTTATTTTATTTTACACGTTATTAAGATGTAATAGACAATGAAAAATTAATATGTGATAAACTACTAACATGATTAAGTACATAATATTAGGGAAATCATTGTATTACCTTTGTTACAGATACGCTCCCGATACACTGTACACAAAACAAAAATAACACACATATTTAGGCAACAAGGATTTGGTATTTACAATTGATACAAAATTCCCATGTATTTGGGACATAAAAACATTTAGAAATGTATTTAATCAACACATCATACTCATTATCCATGAAGATGAACTTCTTAAAGGAACTGTAAGCAAACCAATTGGAGAATTTGTCATTATGGAACTAACAATCTCACACTACTAAACTTGGTGCAATGAAAAAATAACTACAAGGAATTATGGGTTTGGTTGCAATACTATTTTGCCAGTAATTAAAAAAGTATGGTTATAATTAAAAAAAATTGTTCAATTTGGGGTGGGATCAAAATTAGGTAGGAAAGTGAAAATTTAGTAAGCAGAGACAATGTTTATCATTTTCTAAAAATAATAATTCATTATAACAAAAGAGAAAAAACATGAGAGGGAATGACCCTTACATAAATCATGGGCCAAACCAGAGCAATGAAAACCCAAACAAGCCATAAAGAACAAGTGCCAAGCAGGCACAGACAAACAATGTGCTCATGAGAGGAATTATGCAATGGAAGTAGAGGCCTTGAAAGAGTATACTTCCCACCTAAGTAAAAAGCCGCTCCTGAAAACGACCAAATACTACTACAAATATTTTTGTACAAACAACGACCAACTATGCATGACTATAAATGAATTAGATAAGAGTTGCTTAAATTTTGACACAACACGACTTAGAAACACTACCCGACTCAACTCGTAGTAGTTGGCTCTCTATTTTTGCCAAACTTGATCTAGTATAAGATCCAATAAAAAAGCCAATACATTAGTAGATGAGCCGAATTCATTCCCACATGGACCACAACTAAAGATAGACAATTCCAAGCATTAAATCTATCTCAGTGGTATCAACTTAAGTTTATTAGATTACTTGAGTCTACTGAGGACATATTAAAGATTTTCGGTCTTCCATTATTGGCTAACTCAAGTAATTGTAACAACACTAAATTCGGGACATATCACAAAATGCATCGACACTAACTCAAGTAATTGTAACCCATAGTCAATATGCATCGACTTTATTGACCTCAACCGTGCCTGCCCTAAGGACAGCTTCCCTTTACCTCGGGTAGACTTGATCGTAGATACCACTGTAGGGCACGAGCTTCGAAGCTTCATGGACGTCTTCTCTAGTTACAATTAGATCAGGATGGATCCCAGTGACCAGGAGAAGACCTCCTTTGTGATGGAACAGGGAACATATTGTTATCAAGTAATGCCTTTTGGACTGAAGAATGCAAGAGTCACTTACTAGCAATTGGAAAATCAAATGTTTCAGAGACAGATTGGGAAGACAATGGAAGTGTACATCGATTAAATGCTGGTAAAATCTTTAAAGGCAGAGCTCCATGTAGAGAACCTAGTAGAGTTATTTTGGATCCTCAAGGAGTACAAAATGAAGCTCAATCCCGCCAAATGTGCTTTCGGAGTGTCAGCAGGAAATTTTTTTAGTTTTATAGTCAACATCAGAGGAATTGAAGCTAATCCAGCTAAAATTAAAGTGGTAATAGATATGAAGCCGCCCTCCAACACTAGAGAAATTCAGTGTTTGATAGGAAGAATAGTAGCCCTAAGCCGTTTTGTATTTGGATCAAGCGACAAATACCAACCATTTTTTCAAGTCTTGAAGAAGGCATTTCAATGGAATACCCGATGTGAGGAAGCTTTCAAAACCCTACAAGACTACTTGAGTACTCCCCTAGTTCTGGTTAGCCCCTTGGAAGGGGAAGTACTTATCCTTTACCTAGCTGTCTCAGACTTCTCAATCAGCGCGACACTAGTGAGGAAGCGAGATAGAGCTCAGCAACTAGTTTACTACTGTAGCAGGGCTCTGAGGGGGCTGAAGAGAGATACCCAAAGACGGAAAAACTTGTCTTGGCCCTAGTTACAACTACTAGAAGGCTTAGACCATACTTCCAGGCTCATACTATCGAAGTACCAATAGATCAACCAATGAAGTAAGTGTTGCACAAGCCTAAGTCCTCGGAAAGGTTGGTTAAGTGGGCTATCGAGCTTAGTGAGTTTGATATCAGATATAAACTAAGAACAGCCATCAAGGGATAGGTTCTAGCGGATTTTATAGCGGAATTCACAGTAGATCAGCCCATGGAAGCGGTATAATTGGTTCCTGACCTCTCTACATGGAAGCTCTCAGTAGATGGGGCTGCCAACGCACGAGGCAGCGGGGCTGGCTTAATCCTCACGTCCCCCGATGAGATAGACGTTGAGTATGCTCTTACGTTCGGGTTTAAAGCTTCAAACAACGAAGTAGAGTACGAGGCCATTATAGCAGGGCTCAACCTTGGACATTCGATGGAAGCAAAACGGTTTGAGGTTTATAGTGACTCACAGCTTGTGATAAGTCAGGTAGAGGGATCTTAAAAGGCCAAAGGAGAAAAAATGATTCTATATCTTAGAAAGGTACAGGAGCTGATCAAGAAGTTTGTTCAAGTTAAATTCAAACATATCCCCAAGTCAGAAAATTCATGAGCAGATGCGCTAGCAAGGTTAGCAATCGCCTATCAAGAAAACCTGGACAAGTTGATTCTGGTAGAACACTTAGCAAAACCCTAAGTAGAAATTCAGGAAAAAGTGTTGCTAGTCTAGAATTTAACAAGGATGGACGCCATCCGAGACTACCTGCAAAATGGAACCCTTCTAGCAGACCCCAAGGAGGCATCCAAGCTAAGGATGAAGTCAGTTAGATTCTCCATCTTACAGGGTAGTCTACATAAGCGAGGTTTCTCAACACCTCTCCTTAAATGTGTGGGAGATGAGGACGCAAATTACATACTTAGAGAAGTTCATGAGGGAGTATGTGGCAATTATATTGGAGCCTGGGCTCTGGCAGGAAAAATTTGAAGTCAAGGATACTATTGGTCCACCATGCTCAAAGATGCTACAGTCATGGTTAAGAAATGTAGGGTCTGCCAACTGCATGCCAATATCTCTCATTGCCCACCAGAGCTTCTAACAACGGTAGTAAGCCCGTGGCCATTCCAGCAGTGGGGCTTAGATATTCTAGGGCCTTTCCCTGTAAGTGTGGGACAATACAAGTTCGCCATTGTTGGAGTGGATTATTTCACCTAAATGGGTAGAAGTGGAGCTCTTGACAACAATTACAGAGCAAAAAGTACAAAAATTTGTCTAGAAATCCATAGTCTGCAGGTTCGAAATTCCTGGAGCAATCTTTTCTGACAATGGTAAACAGTTTGATCATCTAAAATTCAAGAGGTTTTGTGCTGAACTAGGGATAAAAAACTATTTTTTGACTCCTGCTCATCCTCAATCCAATGGGCAAGCAGAAGTCACCATTAGAACCATAAAGACAACCTTGAAGACTAAGCTGGAGGCCTCGAAAGGGAAATGGGTGGAGCAGTTCCCCGAAATATTATGGGCTTGTAGAACGTTAACTTGGACATCCATACAAGAAACACCGTTTGCATTGGATTTCAGAACTGAAGCTGTGGCCTCTGTTGAAATTTGGCTCCCATCCCCCAGGGCTGAGTTTGTAGAACCAAAGCATAATGATGAATCACTTCTGCTTAATCTTGACCTCTTGGATGAAAGAAGGAATAAAGCTCAGCTGCGCATAGAGAGTTACCTAAGAAAGACAGCCAGATACTTTAACAGAAAAGTAAGGCATAGAAGTTTCAAGGTAGGGGAGTTGGCGCTCAGAAAAACTTCTACTTGCAAGAAAGGACCCCTCCTATGGTAAGCTGGGTCCTAATTAGGAAGGTCCTTATATCATAACGAGGGTAGTCAGACCTGGAAACTATGAGTTACAGACTGAGGAAGGAAAAATCTTGAATCATTCATGGAACGTAGAGCACCTTAAGAAATTCTTTCAGTAAGTTCCTCCTGTAATAAGGATATTTTCAATAAAATAGCAAGTTTTTGGTCCATCCTTGTGTAAACTTTCGAAATGACAAAAAACAAAAGATGAGCTTTTCAGCTCATAAATTTCAGATGAGCACCTCAGCTCATAAATAACAGATGAGCTCTTTAGCTCATAAATAACAGATCAGCACCTCAGCTCATAAATTGCAGATGAGCTCTTCAGCTCATAAATTCTAGATGAGCACCTCAGCTCATAAATAGCAAATGAGCTCTTCAGCTAATAAATTCCAGATGAGCACCTTAGAGCTTATAAATTTCAGATGAGCTCTCAGGCTCATAAATGGCAGATGAGTTATTCAGCTCATAAATTAAAGATGAACTATTCAGCTCATAAATAAACGGTGGGCTCTTTAGCCCATAAACGAAAGATGGGTTTCTCAGCTCATAAATCAGAAACAAGCCATTAAGGATACACACAAGCAGTAAGCTCTTCTATTTGTAGGATTTAAGACAGGTTCCTTAGATCAAAAGTATGCGAAGAGATATAAAGCAAAATCACAAGCATAGTAAGTGGTGAAGGAGAACTTAACCATTAAGCAAAGATATGAAATCTCTATAACAATACAAGTGGAAGAAGCAAGAGAAATACAAGGAAAAGTTCTTAATCCCTCTGAAGGTGTCTCTTAAGCTCAGCCACCTCCCACCCCAGATAGTTGTTTTCTTCCTTCAACTCATCTCTATCTTTCTCTGCTTCTGAAAGAAGATTCATAAGCTTCTGCCCATCCGAAGAAAAAAGAATAGTTCCCAGCGAACTTGAGGAAGAAGAAGAGCTCTCAGAAGAACCACCCCTCTTACGTTTCTTGAAAGAGGTGTTGGCACCTTCACCTTCTTCAAATTCGAAAGGGGAAAAATCAGAGTCTGGATAGGAAACAAAATCCATTGAAGCTCTTGCAGCGCTAAACAGGGAAAGGTGGTCTGGCGTCATTATCTCAGAGAAAGACATAGGCTCAACATTGATTATCTGTTCGACTCTTATCACCTCTATCAGATCCAAGTTAGGGGCATTTGCAAAATAGAACAATTTTTTCAATAAAGGCTCACCATCACAAGACTTAGCCAGTAAAGGTAATCGAGACTCTAGCCTGTGTAAGAATAGTTCTTCCAAGACCGAGGAACTCGGCACTCTCTATAGTGCAGCTCAATGGACCTCCAAGAGTCTTCAGAAACAAAGAAGAAACGCTGAGCCCATCCTTCAGGAGGGGAGGGGAGGGGAGGGGAGGTCAAGCACCAGGCGTCGTAGTTTAAAACGTCTCCATTAAAAGAAAATGAAGCTTGGGACCTCATCCTCTTCCAGGTCAAAAAAAATAAAGGAACTTTGCTATAGTGGAAAATCCGTCATTCCCCCGAAGACGCTAGAAGAGAAAAAAGCTAGTCAAGGTAGTCTAACCCTTGGGAGAGGGGCGAGAAGGACACAAATTGCAATAGGCCAAGATATACCCAATAGAAGGGTGCATGGGAAGACTCAGGCCCATCTCTAAAGCCCCCTTAAAGAAGCACGTTTCCCCTAGAGGCAGATAATTATAAGGCTCGTTAGAAGATGGAACCCGTATAGGCAACTCTAAGTCGAGGAAAAACTTCCTTTTTACCCTCTCCAAATTTGAAGTTGATATGGTAGAAGAAACTAAATAATGAGAATGCCATTCCCATTCAATCCCAAAGGAACTACGTTCCTTGAATAAAGGTGAAACAGGAGCAGCCATAAAACCCTCAAAGAAGAAGAAGACGAGAAGAAGCAAAAAGCGTAGAACCTTCGGAATGCAGAAGAAGACTCCAGGAATGAATGAAAGTTCAAAGAAATTATAACAAATCCAAAAAGACACCAAGATCAGTAGAGAAAGGGACAACCTCATGGGCGACCAAAGAAGTATCAGCAGCAGGAGGGGGAATGACGTAAATCTTAGAGTCAATCGCAGCAATCTCTTCCTCCGTAGGGACGTCAAAGTTGAAATTCAGTTCGGGATAGGTCTCTTTAGCTTTGTCTTGAAAGGCAAGCCACCCAGAAGCCCACTTGGTAGTAACGTCATCTCTCAGCTTGGCAATTGCTTCATCTTTCTCAGATGTGACAGCTCTTAGCTCTTCAAGTTCTTTGCAAAGGGCACCATTCACCTCAAAAAGGATGACACATTCCTTTCTCAGGCTATCAAGGGAGCTCTGAGCAGTAAAGACTTCTTGGTTGGCTTTGACCCAAGTATCAGATTTAAGTTTTAGTTCCTCCCTGGCCGTTCTCAGCTCTTCTCTAGCTTTCTTCTCTCCTTCCTCAGCCTTATCCTTTGTAGCTTGTAAGCCCTTAAAGGTAGAAGCTTGCCCTTCCATTTTTTCTTGAAGGTCTTGCACCTGGGCTCGAAGGTCATTATTGTCAAAGGACAGCTCGACAACCTTAATCTCGTAGGCCTTTAAAGCTTTGACAGAGCTCTCAGAAGATTGGATTCATCAGGCTCTTTACATGGATAGCTGACTAAAAACAAAAAGAAAAGCAAGAAATGGTTAGCTTAAAGATACAACAGAAGAATGAATGAGAGCACAAGAGTACAAGAACTCATAGTAGCTACTCCTTGAAGAGCTAAGCTTATGGACGCTTCGAGAGACATGGAAGAGGCCCTCAGAATGTTAGAGTTGGGAAGAACAGAAGAAATGACCCCAGTAGCAAGTTCAACATTGTCAAAAAATGAACTTTCGCCCTTCTCCACTTCAGGATGCACTTTTTTCTCTACTTTAGAGCTTCTAGAAAGGGGCAGGAGAGATTCCTTTAGAGGATTGAGAGAGGTTAAAACTCGGGCAGTCGTTTCCAAAGCCCTTCCGACCTCAGAAGAGGAAGGGGAGGTCTGATCTCGCTTGAGAGCATCTGCAGAGACAAGCAAGACACCTCGGGAGGGAATGTCATATGTAGTTGGGAAGGAAGAGGAAGACTGGAGAGCTGTAGGATGAGTGGAAGCAGAAGGAGCCTTGGGCGTGGTCGACTTTGGTACTTTGGTGGGGGGAGTGGACCCGCTGCCAGGGCCGAGTTTAGCCTTGCTCTTACTGCCACTCCTGGTCTTCCTTAATTAGGAAACCTTGGCTTAAAGCTCTGCTGAGGTGGGTTCCATCGAATAAGAACCTGAGAGAATTAAAGTAAGCTAAAAATAAAAAGAAAAAGAAAGAAGAAAAAGGGAAAAACTAAATGAGGAATTTGACGGAGGAAACATTACCTGCTACTTCCTCAGCTCTGATGATAGAGATTATGATCGGGGCCTTTATCGTGACCTTTGGAAGGCTGAACCCCTACTCAATCAGAACCCAAGGCTTGATGAGCTTATAATATTTTACTGAGTCGCACTTCTCTAGTCTCAGTAGCACCCACTCATCCTCAGAACTGAGCTCAAGGCGAATACCTGCAGAACGATGATATGAAGAGCAGAATCAGTGAGGATCACCAAATATAACTTAAGTCAGCTCGGTCAAGGACTTACCCAGGTTTTCAAGGGCAGACCAAGCTTTGGGGATTGAGAGAGTACCTGCCTTATCTGTCGGATTGTACTTCCATTGTTCACCTCCCACGTAGAAGAAAAGTTTCTTCTAACCTTTATGGGAGCTTGGGAGATCGGAGATAATCTGTTTGGCCTTTGTTCGTTTGGAGATGTATAAAACCCTCAGAGGAAGTGTGTTTAACATTTAAAGCTTCATCAGTAAAGAAAGATTAGGAACCCCAAGCTTATGACTCTTGAAGAAGACGAGGAGACCCACCAGCACACACTAGAAGTTAGGAGAAAGCTAGTTAGGACAAACGTTGAAATGTTGCAGAACACTCTTGATGAAGGGATGTAGGAGAAAACGCAAACCATTATTGAAGGCAGATACAAAGAAGCAAACCTTTTTGTGAACTTGGGAAACATATGGGGTGAACTTGTCTGGACACAAATACTGGACCCCTGGAGAAAAATGAAAGCGAGCACTGAGAACCTTCATAAGAGAAGAAGTGACCTTGCTAGGGCCTATGAGCTCTGCGTTTCTAAAAGCAGCCCCAACGCCCTCAGCCGAGACTCCCACGCCACTCACCTTGTTTTACCTTTGTTAGGATTCGTGGGCACAGGTGAGGACGTTGGGGGGGGAGATTCCAAAGTATTTGCCTCAGCATCGATAGAGTCAACGCAAGGAAAACTGTCAATTTCCTCACCCAAGTCACCCAAATTGACGTCTTTTTCAGTAGATTTCTTCCCTAGGAGGAAGACCGAGGAGGGAGTAGCTTTGAAGGAAGCAGGCATGGTTGGACAAGAAAAAAGGAGTTTAAATGTACGATAAAGGAGAGGAATGTTTGCAAAACACTCTCTAAGAGTCTAGGGCAACACATCAACTCTCAATAAGGAAAACCCTAGTAGTAGAATAAGGATCTAGGAAGAGGGGAATGCGAGATAGAGATCGACCTCGATTCCTAAAATAATAGAATCAAAAAGTCCAAAAATGCAGAAATCACCTCAGGCTTGAGGGATCTAGAATGAGGAGATGAATTAGAGGCAAGAAGCGTACCTAAGTAAGGG
>CAUOFW020000784.1:155000-194132 GCA_963454935.2 Ilex paraguariensis
AGTTTTCCTGCACATAACTTTGTAGCACATCCATGCGTGGAGTAGCATGGAATGAAGCTCCAGAATCTACAATCTAAGATTCACTGTGAGAATCCAACGAACAAATCAAAGCATCATTATCAGACTTGTCAGCAATATTAGTAGTATTTTTAACTCTTTGATTATTCCCATTCTGCTTCTTTCTCGGTGCCTTACAGTCCTGCTTCCAGTGGCCCTTCTGACCACAGTTCCAACAGCCCTCATCTTCGCCACGAGATTTACTTCGGCCTCTCTTTCTTGAATACGACTTTCCCTTGCCTTTTTTATTGCCTCCCTTATACATAGCCCGATCTTTCTCTTCCGTATTGAGTGCTGAACCTAAAACAACATCCTCACCTGATGTTCTTCTCCGAGCCTCTTCTCCTAGTATCAACACCATAACATCTTCCAATTTTCTCTTTGCAGACTCAGAAGAATTGTTTACTGCCACAACAAGTCCATTCCAACTTTCTGGCAGACTTGATAAAAAGACAGGAGCTCTAATTTCATCATAAAAAACAATACTCACAGATTCTAACTGATTCGTGACTGTATTAAATTTGTTAATATGTTCAACAACAATAGTGTTTTCAGACATCTTTACGTTAAATAACTTTTACATAAGATAAAACAACTTTTTCATAAGATATATCTTATTCACTGCTAAAGTTTTTTTGTACATCTTTTATAGGGCTTTGAATAAATCGGATGTAGTCTTTTCTTTGGCGATGTTTGACTCAACTGACGACGCGAGGCACAGCTGCACAGTCCCAAGGGCTTTGCGATCCAGAACATCCCACTTTGCTTGCTCCATATCCGCTGGCTTTGTCCCATCGATAGGTTGATACAAATTCTTTTGATATAAAATATCCTCCATTTGCATCTTCCAAAATGCGTAGTTTGTGCCATTGAATTTTTTGATCTTGACTTTGTCTTTAGCCATTGTGTAAACCTTTGACCTCTTAATCTAGAGCTCTGATACTAGTTGTTGGGATTTAACATGCTTTAAACCCATAGACAAACACACATAATCGAAGAACAAACCAAGAACATAAAACAATAAGAAAACAAGAAAGAACAAGACACATATTTTATGTGATTCGGTAATTTACCTACATCCACGAAGCTGCAGGAATTTCACTATTAAGATAGTAGAATATAGAGGGCAGCTTTCAGTTACAATCCAACCCTAAACACCAAAGTAATGGTTTTTATATGTCCCTTGTACTGAGCAACAAAACAGGCCCAAAAAATTTCCCATTAAAAAACACGCAACATTATTTTGGCCCAAGCCTTCGCACCATGGACCAAGCCTCAGAAAATTTTTCATTAAAAAATACGCAACATTATTTCGGGTCGACACACAAACTAGACTCAACAAAGGCCCAATAGCTTTTTAAGTATTGAAGAAGCTAGCACATGGTCCAACTTTATAGTTTCCTCACAAAGGTATTTCACAAGCATAATAGCATGATGATGCATCATTTTTTGGTATTGGATGTGCTTAATTTGGATCACTACAATGAAATAAAACAACAAAATTTTACTTCTACTTCCAAATGAAGTGGAAACTAATTAACCCATTGGTCATTACATACCTAATGTTTCTGCAATTTTCCACAAGATTTATTCAAACTTTTTCGTCATTGTGCATAAAAATGAACCAACCAGAATCAGATAAGAATGTTGATAATCTCATCGCATCCTAACAGTGCATTAGGGAAACCCAATTCAAAGAACAAGTAGGAGTTTGGTGTTGGATTATTAGATATATGATGTGATCCGTAAAGATCAAACATTATTTGCATAGCATCAGATTAGATAAGAAATTTTTTTTTTCAAAATGTGAACTTGTATTAAGACAAAAAAGGTACAAAGGTACAAAAGAAAGCTTGCACAGTCAAGCAATGATCAGTACCCCACAACGAAAGCAAAGCCAACAAAAGAAGGCATTAAGATATTTCCCCCCTAATCCCATCCATGGGTAGTGGCAAAACACAAAAATTCTAAAACAAGGCAAACAGTGGAGAGGTTCCGATGATGCCCTAAAAGCAGAATCTGAGGGTTGGCCTTAAACTTAAGCAAAGAAAGTCTTTCTCTGATAGTTGTTGGAATCCTGAAAAGCAAACTTTGTTGGGATAACCAAATTGTTAATGATCCTATTGTTTCTTTCCCTCCATAAGTTATAAACAATGACAGAGAGGCAGAGCTTCAAAGATTTTCCTTTCCAATTAACACTTGCCCAGGCAATGAAGGCATTCCATTGGAGAGCTTGAGGATACATTGTTGAATCAGTTGAGTCCAAATACCAATAGCATAAGAGCACTCAAAGAACAAATGATGATGAGATTCTGGGAGTTGATGACACAAAGAGCAAGTGATGTTCACCTGTGGTGCATACGATGAAATCCTATCCTTTTGTAATTAGTCTATTTCTGATAGCCAACCAAAGAATGAGACTTGTTCTAGGTATGAGGTCTCCATACCAAACCAGTTTGTACCAAGGTACTTTAGGGTTTTGGAACCTAATGATGTTCCAAGCAGATTTACCATTCAAATTAGGGGTGCATTTGACAGAGTCTTCCTTTGTGTAAGAATTAATTTTACATTATATATGGTTATTTGATGTATTTTTTCAACCTAAAAATAGGGATGAGTGTGATGTAAACCGTCACCAAATAATAATAAATTGATGTAGCTCATTGGATATTTAGTCCGTAGATATAGACACAAAGTGTTGAATTACATATATTCTTTGTGTTCTATTTGTCGTCAATTTTCTATCTCCACTATTTCCTAGTATGACGTTCAACAGGGTATCAAAGTATAGAGGTTTTGAGAAAGAGTTCGACAATAAATACTAATATTACACTTCTTTATAACAGTTTAATGGTGGTTTGACATAGTATCAAAGTTTACAGTTTTTAAGTTCAAATCTTACTAGATTTTCTCCCTTACAACAAGAAAAAAAAATCACGTGCATAAACCACTCAAGAAGGGCCTCATGTGATGGGAGAATTGATCCTACATACAAAAAGAAATTGGAAACTAGAGAAATAGGTTAAAGGATATAGAAAAGTTAGTTTTTTTTTCAAGGAGATTCATGTGTTGTCTCAAGCATATGGGAGGTCTTAGGTTTATGCTCATACATTACTGTCACTTGATATGGTTTCATTCCTTGAAGAAACGAAGAAAAAAAGAAAGAAACAAAATTAAAGTAAATGAAAAAAAAGTGGCAGAAAAGAGAGAGGGGGACAGAGGAGAGTAAAAGTCAAAAAAAAAAAACAAAAAAGGTTGTTTATTGGGCACGATGGGTTATTCCCTACACATTTCTCACCCCCAGTTGTTATGCAAGGGGAGTTTTATCACCATAACTATATTATCGACAACTTCATTAAAGTCACTTTTTTGGCCATTATTCCCATTTAATGCTATTTAGTTCCTAACTTATTCAAATTTGATGGAATTGCTTTAATCGGAATTGAAGAGCAGTGCGAGTAGCAGAAACGACAACCTTGGGCGAAACCATGCATAAGCCCCCTCACATTTTCAAAATTTTTTATGAAACCCCTATAAGTTTTTTATGTTCCAAAAAATCTATCTATAGGGAATTCACTTAGTGCACTAAATATTGATGAGTTTATATTTAATAACTAAATGGAGTATGTGATCAAATGGATAAGTGATGTTCTTAAAATTGAAAATATTAGATTGGACGAGTTTGATTACCAAAAGAAATTTTAAAAAATGTGACCTATTGACTCACAACACACTTTTAATATGTATTGTGCCAAAAAAAAAAAAAATTCCAAACAATAATTTAATCAAGATTATTACAATATATCATAATGAGAGAATAAGAGGATAACAACATTATCACAGACTAATTTTTATGTTAGTAAGAACTAATTTTTGGATTTTATAGTTCAAACTACAACGTTATTGTATGAAGTAATTTTGATTGGTTTTGTATAGCTAAACATCTATCTAGTTGAAAAAAAAATTAACTATAACATTGTTTGGCTCCCTCGGCATAAAATCAAGATTCCTGGGGGACAACCACTCCACTTTTCAGTATACCAACTTGATAGAATCTAAAGAGGCATGAATTCTTGACCAATGAATATTTCATCATATATGAATGTCTTTGGTTGGATTGGAGAAAGAATTAGTCGAGTTGCGCGTAAATTAGACCAGGTGCCCCTTGACCGTTGAATTATATATATATATATCTATATAATAAAGTAGAATGAAGTTTGAATCCAAAAGACAAAGAGAGGTTCAATTATTTCTATTCTTACAATCCACATAGTTCATGCATACATCATCACATATATTAACATTTCAAAAATAATTACGTTGCTATATAAAGATATGAATATGGGGGTTTACAATCCACCCCCTTGAAGAAAGTTTTGTCCTCGAAACTTACCTTAAGTAGAGAATAAATGAGAGTACTTCTCTCGCATCTCTAGCTCCGGTTCTCAAGTAGCTTTCTCCACCGCATAATGTTGCCACAATACTTTCACCAGTTGGATGACTTTATTGTGAAGCACCTTCTCCTTGGTATCGAGAATCTCCAACGGTTGTTCCTCATATGTTGCTTCATCTTGAATTTTTATATCCTCTAAATCCACGACATGCATTGTATCCAATTGACACTTTCTTAACATTGACACATGGAACACGTCATGTACCCCTGACAACTGAGCTAGTAACCGAAGTTGATGCGCTACTTTGCCTACGGCTTTAATCACTTCAAATGGTTCGATGTACATTGGAGCTTGTTTTCCCTTCTTGCCAAATCTAAACACTCCCTTTTTGGGCGATACCTTGAGGAACACATAGTTCCCCTCTTGGAATTCCAATGGTTTTTGTCTTCTATCTACATGGCTTTTTTGTCTACTTTCTACTTTGTGCCATGCGTAGTCTCTGCTAGATGAGTTGAATTTTCTCTATAGTCTCTCAAACAATTTCTGGCCCAAATAAGCTACTCTCTCCAGCTTCCAACCAACAAGTCAGGGACCTACATTGTCTTCCACACAATGCCTCATAAGGTGCCATGCCAATGCTAGATTGAAAACTGTTGTTACATGCAAATTCCACCAGCGACAAATGGTCACTCCAACTTCCATTGAAGTCTAACACACAAGCACGTGACATGTCCTCCAAAATCTGTATCACCCTCTCAAATTGGCCATTCATTTGAGGATGAAAGATAGTGCTAAAGTGTAACTCTGTCCCTATAGCTTATTGTAGACTTTGCCAGAATTGCGCCATAAATCGAGAATCACGATCCAACACGATAGAGAGTGGAACTCCATTAATCTAACAATCTTATGGATATAATGCTTGCTCAAGGTCTCTAAGGAGTCAGTGGTCTTTATACTCAAGAAATGAGTGGATTTAGTGAGCCTGTCAACAATTACCCATATGACATTATGCCCTCGTGAAGTCTGTGAAAAACCAAACACGAAATTCATGGTGATGTGATCCCACTTCCACTCTGGGATAGATAAGGACTGTAGTAATCCTTTGGGTTTTTGATGCTCCATCTTCACTTGTTGACACACTGCGCACTTTGCAATGTACTTAGCCATGTCTTGTTTCATCCATTTCCACCAATATTGACGCTTCATGTCTCTATACATCTTGGTACTACCTGGATGTATGAAAAATTTTGAACGATGGCCCTCACCCAACACTTCTTCCCTTACTTGGTCATTGTTTGGTACACTTTCTCTATAGTCTCTCAAACAATTTCTAGCCCAAATAAGCTACTCTCTTCAGCTTCCAACCAACAAGTCAGGGACCTACATTGTCTTCCACACAATGCCTCATAAAGTGCCATGCCAATGCTAGATTGAAAAATGTTGTTACATGCAAATTCCACCAGCGACAGATGATCACTCCAACTTCCATTGAAGTCTAACACACAAGCACGTGACATGTCCTCCAAAATCTGTATCACCCTCTCAAATTGGCCATTCATTTGAGGATGAAAGATGGTGCTAAAGTGTAACTCTGTCCCTATAGCTTATTGTAGACTTTGCCAGAATTGCACCACAAATAGAGAATCACGATCCACACACGATAGAGAGTGGAACTCCATTAATCTAACAATCTTATGGATATAATGCTTGCTCAAGGTCTCTAAGGAGTCAGTGGTCTTTATACTCAAGAAATGAGTGGATTTAGTGAGTCTGTCAAAAATTACCCATATGACATTATGCCCTCGTGAAGTCTGTGGAAAACCAAACACGAAATTCATGGTGATGTGATCCCACTTCCACTCTGGGATAGATAAGGACTGTAGTAATCCTTTGGGTTTTTGATGCTCCATCTTCACTTGTTGACACACTGCGCACTTTGCAATGTACTTAGCCATGTCTTGTTTCATCCCTTTCCACCAATATTGACGCTTCATGTCTCTATACATCTTGGTACTACCTGGATGTATGAAAAATTTTGAACGATGACCCTCACCCAACACTTCTTCCCTTACTTGGTCATTGTTTGGTACACTTAGTCTTCTACGAAACTGTAACTCATCATTATGTATTGACTAGTTCTCAATCATTTCATTCCTCTCCAATCTACCTCGGATAGCTCCCAAATTGGTATCTAATCGATGCAAATCCACAATCCTTTGTTGGAGAATTGGTTGAGCTACAATATTAAATAAGCATGGTCGATCCTCCTGTCTATCCACTAATAGATCAAACTCCTCCAAAGCATCAATCATCTTCCACCTATGACAACAAGAACATTGATTTCACCCCGAGACTTTCTGCTAAGTGCATCTGCTACTACATTAGCCTTTTTCGGATGGTAGTTGAGTGTGAAATCGTAATCTTCTAGATGTTCAATCCATCTTCTTTGCCAAAGATTCGAGTCTTTTTGTGTGAAGATATACTTGAGGCTCTTATGATCTGAAAACACTTGAAAATTTTCTCCATAAAGGTAACACCTCTACAACTTAAGAGCAAAAACTACAGCGGCAAGCTCCAAGGCGTGAGTGGGATAGTTCTGCTCATGAATCTTGAGTTGCCTCGAGCCATAAGCAACTACCTTACCTCCTTGCATTAGCACACATCCTAAGCCTCGTAACGAAGCATCGACATACACCTTGTATCCCTCCCCACTGCTCGGAATAATGAGGATAGATGTTGTTGTCAATTTCTCCTTCAAGGTGTAAAAGGCTAGTTCACACACTTGAGTCCACAAAAAAATTTCTCCCTTCTTCGTAAGGCATGTCATTGGCATCTCTAGCTTGGATAACCTTCCATAAACCTCCGATAGTAGCCTGCTATGCCTAAGAAATTACGTACTTTGGTTACATTCCTCGGTGGTTCTCACTTCATCACTGCTTCAATCTTTGCGGGGTCAACAGCTATACCCTGTTCTAAAACAACATGGCCAAGGAATTTCATTCCTTCATCCAAAACTCACATTTACTCATCCTAGCATATAACTTATGCTCTCTCAAGATCTGAAGCACTACCGAAAGATGGTGTTCATGTTCCCCTTGTGTCCATGAATAGATTAATATGTCATCAATAAACACAATGGCAAAATGATCTAGATACGGCCAGAAGAACCTGTGCATCAAATCCATGAAGGCTGCAGGAAACGAAAAGCTATCTTAGGAATATCTTCCTCCTTGATCCGCAGTTGATGGTACCCTGTGCGAAGATCAATCTTGGAATAATACTTAGAACCCCTTAGCTGATCAAATAAATCATAAATCCATAGCAATGAGTATTTATTCTTCCTTGTCACTCGATTCAACCTTCGATAGTCCGTGCATAACCAACGCGTTTCATCATGCTTCTTTACAAAGAGGACCGAGGCTCCCCAAGGTGAAGTGCTTAAACGGATAAACCCAATAGTTAAGAGATGGTCCAACTACTTCCTTAGCTCCTTTAACTCCAAAGGTGCCATCCAATAGGGAGCAATGGATATGGGTTTGATTCCTGGATAGAGATCAATCTTAAACTCAATCTCTCTGTGTGGTGGTAATTCGGGTAGTTCATCTGGGAAGACATCAGAAAAATTCGATACTATCAACACCACATCCGCGTGAAATTTATCTCGATCATCTCCCATTAAGCTGGCTAAGAAACTCAAATTGCTCCTTGCCTTAGCTTTCAAAAATCTATTTTTCGTAGTGAAAAATGGATGGGAAGAATTTCGATCATTAATGAAACTGAAAACTACCCCTCCCGATAATTGAAATGAAATTCGCTTGTGAAAACAATCCATTACCGCACGAAAAGTTGACAACAAGTTCATCCTAAATATTATGTCATACCCCTTCATGTCTAATGCAACCAAATTTATAATCAATTCTTCCTCCTCAATACGAAACACACAACCTCTACACACCCTTCAAATATCTAACTATTCTCCCATAGACATGTCAATACTATAGGCATGTTCTAACTTCTTAAATTCCAATCCCAAATTAAAAGCATATAGTGCATATGGATGAATGAATAACACTGGAATCAAATAAAATTTGGGCCCAAGAATTATAAAGAAGGACAATACCTTCCACAACTGCATTGAAAACGTCTTCCTCCGGTTGGGTCAAAGCAAATACTCTTCCTTGATTGGCACCACCTAGGGCTAGAGCTCTTAACGGTCTCTGCTGTAGTGGCTTCTGCAGTGGTGGCTTGTTTGCATTTACTTGTCCTGCTGCTTGATTGGTTTTTGTTGAAAAAAATTGATAGTTATTTTTGAAGTACCCGAAACCTCCATATGTGAAGCATTGACGCGGGTCAGTGCCTACCCTATTCTGAGTGACCCCATCTCCTCGAACTGTTTGAAGTCTTTATCCAACCACCTAGTCTGGACGACGGTATGGTGTTGCTCTCTGCACTCTATTACTGCTAGCATCTGTCCGAATCAGACCTCTCCTCACAAAGTTCTATCGCCGTTGGTTATCCTTTGTGTCTCTCTCCACCAGTGCAGCTCTGTCAACAAGATCCCCATAATCTTGAATCTTGTGAGCCACAAGCTTCTTCCTAATAGCAGGCCTCAAGACCTGTTCAAAGCGTTTGGCCCTCCTCGCCTCGGTAAATATGAACTCCAACTCATCAAACTTCCTTTCATAATTCGCCACCGTCATGCTACCCTGTCGTACAACGAGAAAATCTGCGCTCATCTTATCCCTGATTGATTCAGAAAAATACTTGTGTTGGAAGATCTGATCAAACTCCAATGGTCGGCCTCCCTCTCTAATAGGTATGTAGCTAAGCCAACCTGCAAATCCTTGGTAACTCCCTTGCCATCACACATCTTTCTCACCCGGCGAATCCACTTATTTGCATCCAAGGGGTGAAAGCTTCCTTGAAAAGTAGGTGGGTGTTGCTGCAAAAGTTTTAGAAAAACTATCATCCTTCGATTTTCATCCCCGTTACCTGGTACATGAGCTAATGGATGAACTCCTCCGTTGTGGTTGTTGTTTCCATTCTGGTGTTGTACCAGAGTGGTTAGCTCTCTCAGACATTGGTATATACCATTCACGGCATCTAGAGGTGGTGGTGGTGGTAGTTTTCTTGGCCACCACGTCCCCCTCCACGTCTACATTCACCCTCCATCCTGCACATCAATTCGCAATTTAGTTTTCTTGATGTACAAGACATCCTAACTATCACTTTAATCTAAAGCATAAGACTTGTATAAGATTTAAGTCAACAATTTTATTCAACCTAGTCCTACTTCTCTAGTGGTAATCCATAACTTATAGGTCTCATGTAAGACCTAATTCTTAAGCTCTGATACCAAAACTTGTAACGCCCAAAAATCTCTCTTGGACGACATTATTATCTAAAATCGTTCACATGATGAGAGCAACTAAATGAACTTCATAACTAAAGAGAATTTCATTCATAATCCACAATATATACAACATCATCCAAAAGAATATGCCCACCTATGACAATTACATCGCAAAAATCAACTATTATCTTGCAGCGGAATAACAAAATATGTTATACTTTACATTGTCTCAATATGAATTTTCTAGTCTATAACATAAGAAAATATAGTTCTAAACGTCCACATCGAGATCCACGTTTCCTTCTATTGGAGCGTCCTAATGTATGGGCTCAGTAAGCACTAAACTCTGTAGGAAAATCCCCCCAAATTTGAACAAGGTTTCAAAAGCATATAAAACGGTCGGTCTCATTTTACAAATATCATATATAACTTTTGAAGGAAAAACATGGACATTTCAATGGATGTCAAGTTTACACAATAGCAATAATTAAATGAAAAAGTAAACCAATTCCCAAAAATAACAATTTTCAACAAGTTACCATTTTCATAATAACCAATTCCACAACAAACCAATCCCACCATAAACTCCTTTCCACAATAAACCATAACCAACCATTTGCACTATAAAAAGTTAGCCCACAATGCATATCAAACCATAACTTGTAACTCAGATATGATGCATGACATCGCAGGAATAAATATATCGAGAATATCCTGGTCTACACACACACACTCAATCCTCGCAAGGATATCCAACTTTAAGAAGAGCGTATACCAATGCATTGACAGTGACGAATCCAACCCAAAAATAGTATACTAACCTTCAGTCTCGATACCACGTGAGCGAATAATGGATTGGTCCTCTCAAGGCACTAACCCCACTATGAGTGATAAGAAAAATTCAAATCCTCATGGAGTATGAAACGTATCTATCCACTCTACGAAACCCGGTCAACGGCCACCCATGGTCATCCAAACATCCACAAGAGATACAATACCTAACCAATTCCTCCAATCCCAAGTAAAAATCTAAAATTCCCAAATTTAACATGTATTATTCCAATAGAACAATTTAAAAAAATATGCAAGAGATCATTAAAATTATCATTTTATTGTTCACTACCAAGCACTAGAGTTTTAAAATCAAGAACAAAGAAAAAATCAAGAGAAAAATCTATTTCTCTTGATAACTAGGGTTTTGTGACAAGAAAAAGAGATTTCATAGCTATCTAACATAGCTTTGTTTAAAATATGGTAACATTTGCAAGTATATCAAGAATTAATGATTTCATAGCATATATATATAGGATCTTGAAGCAAAACTTACATAGATATAACCCTAGCCTCAATGTACAAGAGTGGGAAGAAACCCTTACCTTTCTTCTTCCTTGGTATTCTTGAAAAACTAGAAGATTTGATCCTCTTAAATGTGCAAATCCCTCTTGATTTTGTGTTTTTCCCCTTATTTCTTCCTCTCTAAGACTCTCTAGGGTTATAAACGTTGAAATGAGCTAATGAAAGTGTCCTTAAATATTTATAGTGGAAGAAATGATCTCCTATACGCGATTTTGAAACTCAGATTTCGTAACTCAAGTTCAAACGTCATTTTAGCGTTCAAACGTCATTTGCTCCAAATATTTTTATTTTTCCATCAGAGACAAAGTACTGGGATGCATTGGCATTCGAATGGACTTCCAGGTTCAAGCGTAAGGCGTTCGAACGGACTTTCATGTTCAAACGTACTTTCACGTTTGAACGGACTTCATGTTTTTGATGAAACTTCCAATGAAGTTTTGGCCTATTTAGAGGTCAATTTGAAAAAAATTCAGCTTAAATGGACATCAGGGTAAAACTTTATGGTCCACATACTAAACAGTGTCCAAAATCCTTTCTACCCAAATTTTATCTAAAATGTGTTTTAACTCCAAAATACTTTCTAACTTCCTATAAATACCCTATTACCTTGCCTAACATTTTTATTTCTATTCTTACAATCCACATAGTTTATGCATACATCATCACATATATTAGCATTTCAAAAATAATTACGTTGCTATATAAAGATATGAATGTGAGGATTTACAGTACTAACCACTAACCTAGCCACTGTAGGTGATAAATTATGTCTTACCAAAATAAAAATAAAACTTTATGTATTAAAAAAAACGTTGGATCGCCCAAACAGTGCAATGGTCCATGTGAAAACCCGAGCCATGAGCACAAGACAAGAGTTACCCACAGCCCGACTCAAAAGAAATCGGCTCTATCTCCCAAGATTGTTGAGCTAGCTTACTCGTTTATCCTTTTCAAATTGAAATTCAAAGTTACAGTTAGGTAGTGTTTGATAAGATTGAAAGCCGTTAAATTTTAAGTATTGAATGTTGAATTTTTTAATTTGCATACTGTTTAGAATCAATTGAAATTTAAGTATTGAATTAAATCAACTTGTTTGACAAATATAAGGAGTTGAAGTGTAAAAATAATTATTATTCTAATTTTATTTTTTTTGTTAACCATTTCTCTGTAATTATCTTATTCATACCATCACCATCATAATGGTGGTGATGGTGGTGACAGCGGTAACACAATGACAGTGATGGTGTTAGTGATAGTAGTGGAGGTGGTGGCGACACAATGGTAGTAGTGGTGGTGGCACAATGGAGTTGGTGGAGGCGACAATAGTGGTGGTGGCATAATGGTAATGATGGTGGCAGTGACACAATGACGATTGTGGCAGCAATGGTGGTGGCGATGGCACAGTGGTGATGGTGATAGTATTGGCGGTGATAGTGATGACACAATGGTGGTGGAGATGGAAGTGGTGATGGCGGTGACATAATGGTAGTGATGGTGGTAGCGACACAATGACGGTCGTGGCATAATGACAGTGGTGACAGTGACACAATGGTGGTGGTGACGGCAACACAATTGTGGTGGCGGCGGCGATGATGGTAGCGGTGGCACAATGATGGTGGTGGTAGTGTTGATAGTGATGGCGATGACAATGATGGTGATGGTAGCGGCATAATGGTAGCGGTGGCACAATGATAATGGCGGCACAACGGTGGCTGTAACGCCCCAAAACCCACCTTGAACGACATTACAATTTATAAACCATTCACATCATGAGAGCAACTAAATAGTTTTATTATTAAAGAAATTTCATTCATCAAATATAACACTTACAATATTATCCCAAAAGAATAGGCCAACCATGACCATTATATCCCAAAAGAATTAAACATAAACTCGCAGCGGAATAACAATAAAAGATTAGTCTTTACATAATCTCAAAAGAAATTTCCTAATCTAGCACCTAGGAGAGTATAACCTTAGACATCCACCTCGGGATCCACGAGTCCATCTAGTGGAGCTTCCCAATGTGTCGGCTCCTCAACTCCGAGCTCCTCTTCTAGACCACAATCTGAAAAATATAGTTTGTAAGGGGTAAGCACTAAGCTCTGTAGTAACATTCATCCCAAACTCGAACAAAGTTTAGAAAACATGTAAAACAAGTCGGTCTTCTTTCGCAAATATCATATATTAATTTTTGAAATAAAACAGGGACATTTAAACATATCTTAAGTTTAAGCAACATTAGTAAGTTAATACATAAGTGAAACCAATATACAACTAATAATCCATTATACCATAAACCGTTTCTCCCAAATTTTTGCAGAATTCCATACTTCCCAAAATTCTTGTAGAAACTATTTCTAGTACAATGAACAATAACCTACCATTATATTCGTATCTCTGGTCTGAAGTAAGATCTCGCATGAATACCATCGAAAATATCCTGGCCCACGTACAATCCACATAAATCTTCGCAAGGATATCCAACCTTTAGGAAGGGCGTATGCCAACACCATGACAGTGACGTTTCCAACCCAAGAGTAGTATACTAACCCTTTTTCTACGATACCCCGTGAGCGATAATGGTTTAGTTCTCGCAAAGCACTAACCCCACTATGAGTGGTAGAAAAATTTCAAACCCGCACGGAGTAAGAAGGCGTTTACACACTCCACGATACCCAGTCAATAGTAGCCTATGCTTATCCAACAACCACATAAGAGATACAATACCAACAATTTCCTCAAATAACAAACAATTCCATAAATTTCCAATTTCACATGTAGTATTTCAATAGAACAATTGAAGAAAATGCAAGAGATCATCATTAATATCATTTTGATACTCAACACGAAACGCCAAAGTTTTCAAAACTAAATTTAAGTGAATGTAGAGGGAGAAACTCATATTTCCCAAAAACTAGGGTTTTAAATTAAGAAAAAGAGATTTTATAGGCGTTCAACCCTAACTTTGTTTAAAATATAATAATAATTGTAAGAAGACCAAGGAATGATGATTTTATAACATATATATAAGATTTAGAGCCAAAAAATACATATATACAAACTCTAGTCTTAATGAACAAGAATGGAAGAAAACCCTTATCTTTCTCCTTGGCTTTGATGTAAAGGCCAAGAAGATTTGATCTTGAATCACCCTTAAAACTCTTGTTTTTCTTTCTCTCTTCCTCTCTAAGTGTTTCTATTAGGGTTCTACGAGGTTTGGGGTGAGAGAGGGGTGAAAGAATGAGAGCAAATGGAGTGAAGATAGGGTTTTAAAATATAAAAATCTAGATTTTTTAATGATCTACCGGTAGTTCGGATCCACTGACAACTTACTACCTTTTGAGCTACCGGTAGTTCGGATCCACTGGTAACTTACTACCTGTTGAGCTACCAATAGTTTCTGTCTAGATTTGCCTATTTCCTCCATTTTTCATTTCAAACCCATTTCAAACTCTTTCAAAACCAACACAAACTTATACAACATACATTTGTACATCAAACATAGTTGGTATAAGTTCTATTGCAAACGGTTTCATATTTTTACGAGTCAAAACTAAGTTTGAATTAAATATTTACCCGATTCTATACTATTAACATTTTTATCTCTACTCTTACAATCTACTTAGTTCATGCATATTCCATTACGTATATTATCATTTCAAAAATATAATTTCGTTTCTATATTTGATAATACGAATGTGAGAGTTTACAGTGGCAACAACGGTGATAGTGACGGAAGCAACATAGTCGTGGTGGTAGTGGATATTGAAAAGTTAAGCGTGTAAGATGCATTTGGAGTATATTTTTCCACTATGAGAAATTAATAAAATTATTACTAACTAACATTTTTAACATTTAAGGATAAGTAGGTGACTTTCTATTTAAAATTTTAGCTTATTTTTAAGAAAATTTTAAAATATTAAATCGTATGAATTTTAGGTTATCAAACGAGTTTAATTCATTAAATACTTAAAATATTCAGTTTTAAGTGGTAGTATCAATAACCCCTTAATCTTATGAGATTTCAATCATATTAGATCTCAGGCGTAATTAAATTAAACAAAGAGAAGAGGAAAAAGATTGAGAAGACTTACCCCAGTAGAGCAAGCATTGCCAGTAATTTAATCGTGCTCCACTTGGAAATGCAGATTGCTTCTGTGCAATTGCTTCCAATGGAGAAGGATTCCCAAATGCCAACTTACTGTGCCGCTTTACCAAATTGAGGGCTATGTCTGTAATGTTGAAAGGAGGAAAAAAGGGTTAGCTGGTAAGAAATAAGAAAAGATAATGGGTTATTTAATTACACTTTGTCCACTCATTTTTGTTTCTTCCTTGCTTTCTTTCTGGCATATATAGTAAATAATAATCAAATCCATGCTTCCGATATCGGTTGAGTTTTATTAATTCTTCCTAAAGGAAAGTAGTAACTTTCATTAAGTAACAATCATATCTCTTTTGCCTCTAGCAGCAGCTACATGGAGAGGTAGGTTCTTATATCTGTTCTGCAGATAAAGTAGGCTGGTGTTCTTTTCCACTAGCAACTTGGCCGCCTCAGTGTTGCCAGACGATGCTGCTATATGAAGAGGTGTTGAGCCATAGTCGTTAACCATCGTAAGATCATTTTCTGACATCTTACCCACCAGATTCTTTACAAAATGGTTTCTCGTTAGTGATCTAACTGCCACGGCCAGTGCCGTTTCTGAAGCTCCGGTGATGTCTTCCAGTCACCATTGATTGCATCTTTGTGGAGAGGCAGGTATGGGCTTAGATCTTTCCCTGCCCCTGCTAGCATATTATGCACATTCATCACAACTCCCAAAAAAAATATAAGGCATATTATACTTTGACCTCACCAACTATGTGTCCTATTTCACATTGCCCGCTCAACTCTCACAGTTCTTTCATTGCACAGCAACTATAGTTGTATTGACTTCACATTGTCCCTTCAACTATTATATTTTTTATAGTGCACCTTCAACTATAATAGTAAGGTTTACATTACCCAAATTCTAGACATTAAAGCACACATTTTACTTCATATTTAGACAATTGTTGTCCAAAATATGTTGGACGATCAGTTTTGGGATGATGTAAAACCAGTTCAAACAATTCAAAGGGTAATATGAGAAATAAGACGGTAGAGGAGGCAAAATGAGATTGGAATGAGAGGAAGATTTGAATCTTTGACTTCAAGAAGACAAAGTTTTTATAAAATAAAAAATACTATTGAACCAAAGATCTATGGTGAAATAATGAACCTTGAACATGTGGTTTAGGATCAAAGAACCAAGGGCCAAATCACAAAGAGAGACAGTGACTTATCTATGATAAGATATGATTCTCTTTCTCTCTGTTTTCTTTTCTGGACATCACTTTCTATTAAGTTACCAATAATGAGTACTCATTCGTTAGGCATCAGAAGTTGGTGAGAACAAAAAGAAATACTCTCCGGCTAAAACAATAAGCCATTTGGTTATATCTAACTGAATGTTGTTTCATTCACATGATGCTCTTCAGGAAGAGGATTGAGTTTGAAGTCATGGCTCAAGGTCTGTATTTTTCTATTCCAAAGAATATTTTATGTCTTGTGAAAGAAGAGAATAGAAAGTAAATATCAATTGGATATTTTTCCATGTACACGAGGAGATATATTTATAATACAAGAGAATAGTAAACTATGATGTGGGATAAACATTAAACATATACACATTAACATCGTCCCTCAAACTCAAGGTGATTGAAAATGTCAACTGGAGTTTGTAAACTAAATCACAAGTTCTTGATCTTTTAGATTTCTCAAAAGAATTTATTGTGGATTGTGATGCATCTGGGTTTGGTGTCGGAGCAATGTTAATTCAAGAACGACCAATTGCTTTCTATAGTCATGCGCTACAGAGGAAGCATTTATTCCTGTCCACATATGAGAAGGAAATTTTCGCCTTGGTATTTGCTATACAAAAATGGCATCCATTCTTGGGTCGACAATTTACCGTGCGAACCGATCAAAGGAGCCTTAAGATCTCATGGTCTCAAACAATCTCGACAGAATCTTAACAAAGGTGGTTGTACAAACTACTGGGATTTGACTTCATCACTGAGTAGTAGAAAGGAAACGAAAATGTTGTGGTTGATGCATTGTTTAGACGAAAAGAAAATGGAGAGTTGGCAGCACTTTCTCATCCGAGTCCTGCTTAGAATGAGATAACCGAGGTGGAAGTTACATCAAATTCTAATTTACAAGGCCTGGTTAAGTTAATTAAGGAGGAAGAAGTTGTGGGTCTTTGGAGAAATCAGGATAGAGTAGTTTTCTTTGAGAAAGAATTTATCTTGCAGATGATTCTCCCTTAATTAAAGAAATCATTGGTCGATTCCACAACAATTTCCATGAAGGTTTCCAAAAGACTCTACATAGAATCAAAATCCAACTTTTATTGGTAAGGTATGAGGCAACAAATCTAACGAATTCATTAAGGAGTGTGAACGTGCCAATGTACAACTTTCTTCAACTAGTCTAATTTTAAAAAATGTACAGAATGAAGCGCAAATTAAAGATCATGTCATGGTAAAAGATGGTGAGACATAATCCTATGAACTAATTTTAAAAAATTTCAAAAAATCATGACAGTAAAGATCATCTAGTCCGAATTTCCGAGAACCCTATTCAAGGTAACAAATTTATTGAAAATTCCACTAATGGTTATTTACGACTTTGGTGTAGAGAATGTTGTAAGTGAAATAGGTTGGGAAATATGAATGAATTTTTCAATCTAATAAAGCTAATAAAATAGAAATTTAAGAAGCATGTGAAGTTTAAGTGAAAACAAAATTATTGCACAAGTGCCAACAAGAAAATGAAAAAAATTAAGATAACATAAGCCCTATTCTGCAAGGAGATGACTTTGAAGATTCTTGCTATTTAAGAGGCAGTATTCAAGTCAATGTAGTTTCTAATAATTCTATGAAGCCTATAAAACATTCAATAGTTTAAGGGGGTAAAAATGTAATTCACACTTCAAGTAATTCCTTATTAAGTACTAACTACTAACCTAACCAATATAGGTGATAAATTATGTCTTACCAAAATAAATATAAAACTTTATGTATTAAAAAAAAGTTGGATCGCCCGACCAGTGCATTGGTCCGTGCAAAAACCCGTGCCATAGGCACAAGACAGGAGTTGCCCACAACCCGACTCAAAAGAAATCAGCTCTATCTCCCAAGATTGTCGAGCTAGCTGACTCGCTTATCTTTTTCAAATTGAAATTCAAAGTTACAGTTAGGTAGTATTTGAAAAGATTAAAAGTCATTGAATTTTAAGTACTGAATATTGAATTTTTTAATTTGCAGACTATTTGGTATCAATTGAAATTTAAGTATTGAATAGAATAAAATTGCTTGACAAACACAAGGAGTCAAAGTGTAAAAAATATTATTATTCTAATTTTGTCTTTTTTTTAATCATTTTTCCGTAACTACCTTATTCATACCATCACTATCATAATGGTGGTGATGGTGGCAGCGACAGTAACACAATGACGGTGGTGGTGTTAGTGATAGTAGTGGTGGTGGTGGCAGCGGCGACATAATGGTAGTAGTGGTAGTGGCACAATGGTGGTGGTGGAGGCGACGAAAGTGGTGGTGGCATAATGATAATGGTATTGATGGCGATACAATGACGGTGGAAGTGGAAGTGGTGGTGGCGGTGGCATAATGGTAATGATTGTGCCAGTGACACAATGACGATGGTGGCAACAATGGTGATGGTGGTGGTGGTGGTACAGTAGTGGTGGTGGTGGTAGTGTTGGTGTTGATGGCAATGACACAATGGTAGTGATGGTGGCGGCGACGCAATGATGGCGGAGATGGAAGTGGTGGTAGCGATGGCATAATGGTAGTGATGGTGGCAATGACACAATAGCGGTGGTGGCATAATGACAGTGGTGACAGCAACATAATGGTGGTGGTAGCCGCCACACAATTGTGGTGGCGGCGATAGTGGTAGTGGTGGTACAATGGTGGTGGTGGTAGTATTAGCAATGATGGTGATGGCAACGGCACAATGGTAGCGGTGGTACAATGGTAGCGATGGCACCATGGTGGCGGCGGTGGTGGTAGTGACGGAAGCAACAAAATCGTGGCGGCGATGGTGGTGGTGGTGGATATTGAAAAGTTAAGACTGTAAGATGCATTGGGGGAATATTTTTCCACTATAAGAAATTGATAAAATTTTTATTAACTAACATTTTCAGCATTTAAGGATAAGTAGGTGACTTTCTACTTAAAATTTTGGCCTATTTTTAAGAAATTCTTAAAGTATTAAGTGATATGAATTTTAGGTTATCAAACGAGTTTAATTCATTAAATACTTAAAATATTCAATTTTAAGTTTTAAGTGATATTATCAAACAACTCCTAATATTTTAATCATATGAGATCTCAAGCGTAATTAAATTAAACAAAGAGAAGAGGAAAAAGATTGAGAAGACTTACCCCAGTAGAGCAAGCATTGCCAGTAATTTAATCGTGCTCCACTTCGAAATGCAGATTGCTTCTGTGCAATTGCTTCCAAAGGAGAAGGATTCCCAAATGCCAACTTACTGTGCCGCTTTACCAAATTGAGGGCTATGTCTGTAATATTGAAAGGAGGAAAAAAGAGTTAGCTGGTAAGAAATAAGAAATGATAATGGGTTATTTAATTACACTTTGTCGACTCATTTTTATTTCTTCCTTGCTTTCTTCCTGGCATATTTAGTAAATAATAATTAAATCCATGCTTCCGATATCGGTTGAGTTTTATTAATTCTTCCTAACGGAAAGTAGTACTCACCGTAAAGTCCACCATCTATCAGTTTTTGGACCAGTCTAACACCTGATTCCCCTTCAAATGGCTTGGCATCATCGTCTTCTCTGGTAACTTTCATTAAGTAAACAACCATATCTCTTTTGCCTCTAGCAGCAGCTACATGGAGAGGTAGGTTCTTATATTTGTTCTGCAGATAAAGTAGGTAGGTGTTCTTTTCCACTAGCAACTTGGCCGCCTCAGTGTTGCCAGACGATGCTGCTATATGAAGGGCTGTTGAGCCATAGTCGTTAACCATCGCAAAATCATTTTCTGACATCTTATCCACCAGTTTCTTTACAAAATGGTTTCTCGTTGGTGATCTAACTGCCACTGCCAGTGCCGTTTCTGAAGCTCCGGTGATAGTTGCCTTAATTGCATCAGGATCGGGCGCTCGTTGAAAATAAGATTCAGCTGTCTTCCAGTCACCATTGATTGCAGCTTTGTGCAGAGGCAGGTATGGGCTTAGATCTTTCCCTGCTCCTGCAACTCCCAAAAAAAGAAATATAAAGCAAGTTATACCTCGCCAACTATGTGTCCTATTTCACATTATCCCCTCAACTCTCACATTTCTTTCATTGCACAACAACTATAGTTATATTGACTTCACGTTGTCCCTTCAACTATAATATTTCTCATAGTGCACCGTCAACTATAATAGTAAGTTTTACATTTCACAAATTCTAGACATTAAAGCACATATTTTACTTCACATTTAGACTGTTGTTGTCCAAAATATGTTGGATGTTTAGTTTTGGGATGATGTAAAACTAGTTTAGGCAATTTAGAGGGCAATGTGAGAAATAAGATGGTGGAGGGGGCAAAATGAGATCAGGGAAATATTTGAGTGGGTCAAAGTAAAAAAAAACAGAAAACAAAAAACAGAAAAACAAATTAGCATTCAATAAACTCATCTTTGATTTCCAAACACTTGAAATCTTGAACCTTTATTTATTTATTTTTTTTGGGGAAGGAAGATGTGAATCTTTGATCTCAAGAAGACAAAGTCTTTATAAAATAAGAAATACCATTGAACCAAAGATCAATTAGTAAAATCATGAACCTTGAACATGTGGTTTAGGATCAAAGAACCAAGGGCCAAAGCACAAAGAGAGACAGTGACTTATCTATGATAAGATATGATTCTCTTTCTCTTTTGTTTTCTGGACATCACTTTCTATTAAGTTACCAATAATGAGTACTCATTCGTTAGGCATCAGAAGTTGGTGAGAACAAAAAGAAATACTCTCCGGCTAAAACAATAAGCCATTTGGTTATATCTAACTGAATGTTGTTTCATTCACATGAAGCTCTTCAGGAAGAGGATTGAGTTTGAAGTAATGGCTCAAGGTCTGTATTTTTCTATTCCAAAGAAAATTTGATGTCTTGAGAAAGAAGAGAATAGAATAGAAAGTGAATATCAATTGTATATTGCATTGGTGTATTTTTTCATATATATGAGGAGATATATTTATAATACAAGATAATTGCAAAGAATCATAGTTTAACTGATGTGGGATAAACATTAAACATATACACACTAACATCGTCCCTCAAACTCAAGGTGATTGAAGGTGTCCACTAGAGTTTGAAAACCAAATCACAAGTTCTTGATCTTTTAGATTTCTCAAAAGAATTTATTGTGAATTGTGATGCATCTGGGTTTGGTATCGGAGCAATGTTAATTCAAGAACGACCTATTGCTTTCTATAGTCATGCGCTACAGAGGAAGCATTTATTCCTGTCGACATATGAGAAGGAAATATTGGCCTTGGTATTAGCTATACAAAAATGGCATCCATTCTTGGGTCGACAATTTACTGTGCGAACCGATCAAAGGAGCCTTAAGCTCTCATTGTCTCAAAAAATCTCGACAGAATCTTAACAAAGGTGGTTGTACAAACTACTGGGATTTGACTTCATCACTGAGTAGTAGAAGGGAAACGAAAATGTTGTGGTTGATGCATTGTTTAGACGAAAAGAAAATGGAGAGTTGGCAGCACTTTCTCATCCGAGTCCTAATTAGAATGAGATAACCGAGGTGGAAGTTACATCAAATTCTAATTTACAAGGCCTGGTTAAGTTAATTAAGGAGGAAGAAGTTGTGGGTCTTTGGAGATATCAGGATAGAGTAGTTTTCTTTAAGAAAGAATTTATCTTGCAGATGATTCTCCCTTAAGTAAAGAAATCATTGGTCGATTCCACAACAATTTCCAAGAAGGCTTCCAAAAGACTCTACGTAGAATCAAATCCAACTTTTATTGGTAAGGTATGAGGCAACAAATCTACGAATTCATTAAGGAGTGTGAACGTGTCAATGTGCAACTTTCTTCAACTAGTCTAATTTTAAAAATTGTATGGAATGAAGCGCAAATCAAAGATCATGTCATGGTAAAAGATGGTGAGACATAACCCTATGAACTAATTTTAAAAAATTTCAACAAATCATGAAAGTAAAGATCATCTAGTCCGAATTTCCGAGAACCCTATTCAAGGTAACAAATTTATTGAAAATTCCACTAATGATTATTTACGACTTTGGTGTAGAGAAAGTTTTAAGTGAAATAGGTTGGGAAATATGAATGAATTTTTCAATCTAATAAAGCTAATACAATAGAAATTTAAGAAGCATGTGAAGTTTAAGTGAAAACAAAATTATTGCACAAGTGCCAACAAGAAAATGAAAAACAAATTAAGATAACATACGATCACTTGCAAATTTATCATAAGCCCTATTCCGCAAGGAGATGACTTTGAAGATTCTTGCTATTTAAGAGGCAGTATTCAAGTCCATGTAGTTTCTAATAATTCCATGAAGCCTATCTATCATAAAGTCATTTGTAAGTTAAGAACTTGGAGATATAAAATCAAGTTTAAGGGGTTGTTGAAAAATAAACTTATTTTGTGAGTTATATTTTACTATTAAGTGGTTTTAATGTGTGTGTTAGTGGAAGAAAACGTGTGCTAATGGTCTATAAATATACCGTGTAGTGGATGAGTATTTTGTGCTACTGATGAGATATTGTAGCAAGTAGTGGGATTATGGTATTTTAAGTAGATTAGTGGTCATATATATATATATATATATATATAGTGTAGTGTTGAAAGTGTTAATGTAAGGTTAGGAGTTATGCTTAGAACTTATGGATATAATTTGAGTATATAATGATTGTGGTCATTGAATTGTTGGCGAATCTCAACATTGAATATACTCCATTATCAATGCAACGGTTACAATGCATTAAGGACATGTTTGAATTGTTTTTTGTTTTTTTTTTTTTTTCTTGGGATTGGATTGCATTTATGAAGCCTTTTCAAGTCCTAACAAATCCAACCCTAAGGATTTGTGTATGATAGTCAAACAAAAATCCTATCAAATTTCATGTTTGGTAAGTGACATAAATACATGTGAGGTCTATGAATTCATATCGAATCATATCACTTAATTTACTAAAATATCTATTATTAGGTGAATACAAGAAAACAAATACTACATAAACTTAAAAATTAGACTTAATAATTACAACTATTGATTTTACTGTAGGTCACAGCATTTATTGAGACTCAATTTTTATTCAATTGTTGTGATTATCAAGTCTAATTTTTAAAACTAATTTTAAGTTCATGTATTATTACTCATAGAGGAATGAATTTTTGAGTAAAACCTTTTTATCTACAAATCAAATCTCTCACTTTTGAAACTCACCCCCCATGGGTTTCATCAAACCCCCATACATGGATTTTAATTCACCATTCATTGCGAGCCTGAAGCGGGTCGATATTCATTTACCTTATGAATCATGTGCCTCAAATCTTGGACCAAACATGAGTTAGAAAATATGCATTGGACTATTTTACAAAAAAAAAAAAAAACCCACCCTCTAATTCTCATCCAAACTCACATACCAAACAGGCGTTTAAGTCTTTCAATTATGTCCTTAAAGTATGTCTCAATAACATTAGTGATATAAAATAGGTATCAAAGTATTTGAGTAATGAAAGTTGAGTTGAGTAAATAGTTTAAATTAAGTATGTGAGTTGTAATCAACCGGAGTATTAAAAACATTTTATTCTGAGTGTCGTTCTCCTCCTCTATTTCCTTCCATTATTTTTTTAATCACCAAGTATGTGAGTAACTATAAGTAATATTGTAGCAGATCTTAAAAGGAATATGGGATATACGAGAAAGCCTTAACCAGACTTGTAGAGTGACAAGGCCATGCGGATCGGTTTTTTGGGGAAGGGAAGTGAGACAATTGTTATGCCGGTCATTTTTTTTTCCTTTTTTGGTTTGGCCAATCATAAAGGGGTAAATAACAAATACAATGGTGATTCAACGTCATACCATTGTTAACACATGTCATCACCACACTATTGCAGTAATCACAACATGAAACAACTATCACATTGCATTAAATATGGTTTATTGGACCTATTTGTTGTTTTGTACTTAGTTGATTGATAATACTATGTGTTTTGTACTTAGTTGATTGATAGTAACGTCTAACTATCTCCTAAGAATAGAAAAAATTATTACTCAGCTGAATGAACGGTGATGTTAGACCTCGTAAGGATGGTGTTTGACATACATATATCTCGGAGAGTTCCCTTACCGATTTCAAACATTTCTTCTAGTGCTGTCCACAAGTCTTTGGCAGTTTCGAACCTCAGGATCAACATATAGATAACTTCACTGACCATCGCTAGGATCCATCTTTTTAACAGCCCGTCAGATCTTTGCCAGTCCTCGTAATCCGGATTCTTTACCTCCTTCGTGCCATTGTCAGAACTATCATCAGCGATTGTAATCCTCTGTGGAGGTGGTGTTATTTTGCCATTGATGAAACCATCCAAACCATGAGACTCAATGAGTCTAAACATCCTTGATTTCCACGAAACGTAGTTAGTTTGGGAGAGCTTGATGCTGACCAAGTCTCCCACATTAACCTCTGATGGGTATGGATACTCTAAGGAAGCCGAATCCATCGATGGTGATTGCAGGTTTGAAAGTCACCTTCAAGGTCAGTGTCTAGCTCTAATACCAAGATCAGAATGTTCAATGGGAGTTCTGGGTCTCTGTCACAACTACGGCGCATTTTATAAGTCCTCTGTGGAATCTTCATGCAGCTCTGAAGTACAACAAGCAAGTAAACTACCTAACAGTAGAAATCACAGCTGCCCCAAATTTGGGTCTATTTATTGGTGTGGAGGTACATAAAGAAGGAATCTGTGTATTGAGGAATCAATGCTGGAAGGTTCTGTGTTTTTTTTTTCTCCCTAGACGCCAAGTATAGCATTTACATCTTTCAGAATGCCTTTGGCAAGGCTGACACTAGGCATAAGCCATTAAAGCCGCCGCTTAGGTCCTCAAATAAGTCAGTAAGGTCTTTGAGAATAAGCTAACAGTTTACAGGTAAAGAAGTAGACATCTAAAATTTAAGTCTACTCGTTATTTATAGTGATCTCTTATGGGGTTTTCATGGTCGGCTTAATAAGGTGGCACACCTATTTTTTTTTTTAGTTAAATCTTCCTTAATTTGTGTTGAAATCTTTCTAGACTTCTTTTGTTATTAATCGATTATTTAGGCCACATGTTTTTAATGTGCACCTATGATTTAAATAATTTCCTTATTTGTTGTCTAGCATCGCTTCTGATTATTCGGGATAGCCTAACTATCTTTCTACTTGGTCTCGGTCCTTAGCGATGCCTAGGTTTCATCCTATCAACAACCTCGAGTTTCTAGGGATAACTTAGCTATCTCTTCTTGTTTGGATAGGGCTCATTCCTTAGAGGATATATAGCCAAATTCTTACTTGAATTCAAGTCTCGCAGTATTTCTTTCTAAGCATACTTCATCAGATTTTGCCCAGCATACACTTTCTTCCTCGGGTATGCTTTCCACCGAGCATACCACTTTCAATTGATTTACTTTCAGGTCGGCCTTCTACTAAATATGTTTGGCTAAAGCCAAAGTCTGCTCGCCCAATCTACAGTCTTGTTCAATTGATCCTTTATCGTTAGGCCTCTAATTGTTAGGTCGGGACTTTACATGATTGATCACAATATAATCACTCTAAATAACTCTTTTCAGTATGTGCCAACTATCACGTGTCCAAGTCTACTAGTCAAATCATGATAAAAATTTTGATCCACATCAAAGTCAATAATGGTTTGGATAATTGCAAGTTTCAAGTTATTTTTAATTGCGTTAAATAAACGGGTTTTGGGCAGTTGGATTACCACTAATTGATTTAAACTCATTAAAATGCCTATTTAAGCTAATATGATCTATCTCCACAACCACCGTCTTGACAATAGCCACCACCGTATGAACTTAGCTATACTAATATAGTGGTCAACCACGGAGTTTTAATGTGGACTCCAAAATTTAAACCTTTAACCTCAGGACGAGGAGTTCGACCAATACTCATTGGCCAAGCCCACTTGGTGGTCCAGCATATGATGTGTGCTACCCCTTGTGCTTAACCTTAAAGGAACGGACACACAAAGTGATGGCGTTGTGGCACAAAGTTTCGTCTTTATTTGCTTTTCTCTTTTTTACCATATTGTTCAACTGACTTTGTTTATCAGATAGGATGGTTGTGGTGTTTTCATTTCTCTTTATTGTTAGATGGAATGCTTGTCGGCACTAATATGCCGGGAAATGGAATATGTTTTTGTGCACAAAACTACACTGCCCAAAGCCATTCTAAACTTTTCGTACCCCGGTGGAAATGACTTATTAAAGCTCCGAAGATTGTGAACATATCTTAGACCAATATAGTTTTTAAATTTGTCAAACTAGTACTATTTGAATTTTAAACAACTTCTTCTGCATAAACACTTTGTTTTAACCTTAAGAGAGGTAGCTCAAGTGATTAAAGAGATGAATTGTAAACTCCGAAGTTCTAAGTTTAAATTTTGAAAATTCATTTGAAACAGACAATGAAAAATTTATGTTTCATGAATATCTTAATTCCGACGTGAATTGTTAAGAATCTCAGTTCTATAAATCAAGTCGAAAAGATATCTTAGCTTATCCCTGTCTTGCTTCACTATTGCTCTGTACCACTTTGAAGTTCGCATTCCATTGTGTGACAAAAGTCCCCATAGAAATCCGCTGCCAGAGCTCCATTAATTAATGGTCATGACACTTTAGTTATTTTGGATAGCTCAATTGGTAACATAAATAAATTGTAAACTCAAATGTCGTGTTATGTATTTGCTGTTCCATATTGCTCACTAATACTGCTGTGCACTACAACGTATTCTGGAGGGAGAGTCGCACAAAGCCCATCAAACGACAACAAACCACAACATAGTAAATACTAAATGAGCATCTAACATAGTACAAGCTAACAATCATGTACTCAACAATTGACACAACACAAGTTGTAAATTATATATATTTAACAGTCCAACAATCACGCACTCAAACAATTGACACAACACAAATCGTAAAGTACACATTTTTAACAGTCCGCTGAAAATAAATATATTCTCCAAAAGAAAACTTCAATATCATTCGCTCATGAATTATGACTGATACAGACTTGATAAACATATTTGTATAAAGTCTTATCATTATTTGGTCAACTTAATATAGCTTACGGTCACCTTGCTTACCAAAAATGCCGGGTCCACACGTGGATTTGAGCATATCGAAAAGGAGGGGAAATTGTAAGGACGCAAACAAGGACACAGGTAGACATGCTGATGTAGCCACAGGAATGAGAATCCATGCTTTTTTATGTCCAAAAACAAGAAAAGTTGTTGCTCCGAATGCTACCACCATAAATATTATGGAGAGGAATAGGGTCACAAGACCGACAAGTACTCTAATCGGTAGCACTTTGAGAAAATCATCTGCTTCATAGCGTGAAGTAAGGATGGACAAGAACACTAAGACAGAAGAACTTGATAAGACAAGAGCAATTGCGTCCGCTATTGCAAAAATTATGAAGGCTTTTTCTTTGGAGAAAACTGGAAAACCATTGTCACTGTTATTACTTCCTTCATTGTTTCCACCTGGTACGGTAATCGTAGCTGCAAATACTATGGTAACAATTAATGCTGCTACAATAGTGCATGAGGTGGAGGTGTCTTTCATCCATTTCCCACCTTCTTTAATCAGCTTCTCATGCGTTTCGCTAAATAGCTCCATTGGTGTCTTCCCCTGGTCATTTTTCCGTTCCTTGTCTTGAGGTAGTGAACATTTTTCTACTTCCTATATATTGTAGTGGGATGTTGGAATTAGAAAACAAGCATGAAATGCATCTACTAGTTCTTGACGATTATCCACGTGGGGCTTACTGTGTAATTTCAAATAATTTATTTATATTAATTAACAAAATTTTATTCAGAGGCATGTAAAGAGTGGGGTAGTTTTTATTACGATAAACTGGTCGGAGATAAAGTTGACAGACAAAGAGTTATAAACTAGCAATCCTAGATCATTAAAAGCAAGGGACACATTCTATGTGGAGATATTGGTAACTAAACTGAGTCATATACATTTTTTTCATTGCATATCCAACTATAATCACTGAATTTTTTTTTGAACAAGTATAATCACTGATTTCATTGTCCTAATTGTAGACATTGAAAACGTGTATTTTACAAGCATTTTTTATCAAACATATATCGGCCATTTAGTTCTTGTACAAAATTAAAACTAATATAGATAGTAGAGGGGCCTGTATGAGATATTCTATAATTAAGAGTACAAAGTGAGATCACAGTCATAGTTAAAAGGGGGTCATAGCATGGTTTACTTAAAAAAAGGACTTAATTTTAGTGGTTAGTAGAATTCCTTTGTGTGGAAAATAATGAGTAAACTGTAAAAGGGTAGATGGCAAGGACCTGATTTTTGGTTTCTTTTGCATCTATACAACCGTGTTAGTTTTCATAAAAAAAAACAAAACTGATCAGTAATTAAATAGCAAAATTCTTGTGTTTCGAAGTTTTTAAAGATGTTTTAATTAATATTTCAAAAAAAAAATCATCAATTTTTTTGAACTTTCCGTCAAGTTTTTAAAATAGTTACAAAATATATCCATTTCCATTACAGAAAAGAAATAGATGGCCAAACTAATTATAAGAGAGTGGTAAATATTTTTAAGCTAATGAAATTAGAGTTAGAATTGTAAAAGGTGTTTCATTACGTACCTTAAACCATTGTATTTCACGTTGCATCTGTAGAGCTGCACCAACTGCACTAGTTTTGATATTGAATTCTGAACTTCTTTCCAAATATCCAGCCAAATGTAGACCATTGTTTCTCGACATATCTATCACTCGTAGAAACTGGTGGCCAAGGTCCTCAAATTGATATATGAGATTGAAAACTCTCTCACGACGATTCGCAATTGCAATATGTAGAAATAATTGCTTTTGCTTGTTTAGAAAGTAAGCCGCACTAGGAAATGAATACAAAATCTCTTCCACGACTTCATGAGCCCCATTAGCCGCTGCAATATGTAGTGGCTTTTTAAGTATTGAAGAAGCTAGCACATGGTCCAACTTTATAGTTTCCTCGCAAAGGTATTTCACAAGCAGAATAGCATGATGATGCATCATTTTTTGGTATTGGATGTGCTTAATCTCGATCACTGCAATGAAATAAAACAACAAAATTTTACTTCTACTTCCACGTGAAGTGGCAACTAATTAACCCATTGGTCATTACATACCTAATGTTTCTGCAATTTTCCACAAGATTTCTTCAAACTTTTTCGTCACTGTGTATAAAAACAAACCAACCGGAATCAGATAAGAATGTTGATAATCTCATTGAATCCTAAACAGTGCATTAGGGAGACCCAATTCAAAGAACAACTGGGAGTTGGTGTTGGATTATTAGATATATGATGTGATCTGTAAAGATCACACATTATTTGCATAGGATCAGATTAGATAAGAATTTTTTTTTTCGAAATGTAAACTTGTATTAAGACAAAAAAGGTACAAAGGTACAAAAGAAAGCTTGCACAGTCAAGCAATGATCAGTACACCACAACGAAAGCAAAGCCAACAAAAGAAGGCATTAAGATAGAAGTAGAGCAAATGACTTTACTTCCTCCCTAATCCCATCCTTGGGCAGTGGCAAAACACAAAAACTCTCAAACAAGACAAACAGTGGAGAGGTGTCAATGATGCACTAAGAGCAGATTCTAAGGGTTGGCCTTGAACTTAAGTAGAGAAAATCTTTCTCTAATAGTTGTTTGAATCCTGAAAAACAAACTTTGTTGGGATGTAACCAAATTGTTAAAGATCCTATTGTTTCTATCCCTCCATAAGTTGTAAACAGTGACAGAGAGGTAGAGCTTGAGGAGAACAACCTTCAAAGATTTTCCTTTCCGATGAACAATTGCCCAGGCAATGAAGTCATTCCATTGGAAAGCTTGAGGTTACATTGCTGCATCAACTGAGTCCAAATACCAAAAGCATAGGAGCACTCAAAGAACAAATGATGATGAGATTCTAGGAGTTGATGACACAAAGAGCAAGTGATGTCCACCTGTGGTGCATACAATGAAATCCTATCCTTTGTAACTAATCTATTTCTGATAGCCAACCAAAGAATGAGACTCATTCTAGGTATGAGGTGTTCATACCAAACCAGTTTGTACCAAGGTACTTTAGAGTTTTGGAACCTAATGATGTTCCAAGCAAATCTGTCATTCGACTTGGAGGTCCATTTGACAGAGCTTTCCTCTGTATAAGAATTAATTTTACACTATACATGTTTATTTGATGTATTTTTTCACCCTACAAATAGGGATGAGTTTGATGTAAACTGTCACCAAATAATAATAAATCGATGTAGCTCATTGGATATTTAGACCGTAGACATAGACACAATGTGTTGAATTACGTATATTCTTTGTGTTCTATTTTCTCTTCAATTTTCTATCCCTAATGTTTTCTAGTATGAAGTTCAACATGGTATCAAACTTAGAGGTCCTGAGAAGCCACACGTGAGTGAGAGTTAGATAATAAATACTAATATTACATTTCTTTCTAAAAATTTAATGGTGATTTAACATAGTATCAAAGTTTAGAGTTTTTAAGTTCAAATCTTACTAGATTTTCTCCCTTACTACAAGAAAAAAAAATCACGTGCATGAACCACTCAAGAAGGGCCGCATGTGACGGGAGAATTGATCCTGCATACAAAAAGAAGTTGCAAACTAGAGAAATAGATTGACAGATATAGAAAAGTTCATTTTTTTTAATGGAGATTCACGTGCTGTCTCAAGCATATGAGAGGTCTTTGGCTTATGCTCATATATTACCGTCACCTGATATAGTTTCATTCCTCGAAAAAACGAAGAAAAAGAGAAAGAAACAAAATTAAAGTAAATGAAAAAAAATGACAGAAAAGAGAGATAGGACAGAGGAGACTAATGAAAGGAATTATGTAAAGAACGCAGTGGAATTTAAAAAAATTTGATTCCCCATTCCAAAATCTATTCATCTTTAATATAAATCGAAAAACCTTAGATCTATAGAGAAGATTAAGGGTTACATCTTGAAGCGTGCTTTTAACAATTTTCAAGTATTCTCAAAAATTTTAAATCTTCAAATCTGAATTTGATATTTACCCAAAGTCTCGCAATTGTTTTGGCCTCTATCGGTATCCACATGAATTGATAAACTAGAATGATCTACCTCAACCTTTGATAAACTAGTAGAGAGAGACAATGAGGGGTGGTTCTTCTTATCTTAGCAAGAGAGTTGTTATATCTTATACCTACCTTTTCATAAAGGTATTTATAGAGTTTTAAAGACTCTAATCCTATTTTGGGTTAAATTGCAATTATCTTATAATTACATATAACCTCTTTATTAACCATTAATTGTAATAAAGTCTCTAATTAACTTTTAATTAGGTTTTTCCGCCAATTAACTCTTAATTGGTTTTCTCTCCTTTATCCTTTAGTTTCCAATCAATTCTATTGTGTGTGACCCTATAGGTTCAAGCATGCCCGATTGTAGGCATTTGATACTAACTACAAGTAGCATCTCAAATTAGAACTCTCTCTAATTTAGTTTGAATTAGAACTTTTATAATTCTCCCTTTATGAAGGATAATTAATATATTTATATTGATTTCATTCTTCGAGCTTCTACTAATCATGAGTAACACTTAGCAACATATCATGATCAACCTCTGGATAGCACGAAGTAGGTAATGAATTCATTCAGTCTATAGTTGCCATGCTATTCAATCCTTCTATAACATTGTAAAACCTGAGTAAATTTGAACTTTTTACGAAAATGGGTAAAACGGTAATTTGTCACTATAGTGTGGGTTACAAACTTGAATTTTTTTAGAGTTTACGAGACAAACGAGTCTCGGGTCACCCAAAAACGGATTTTTGAATAAAATTTTGAAAGTTGAAAAATAATTTGAAGAATGTTCATAGAAAAATATTTTAAACTTGAACTGGACCGAAATTTAATTGTTTCGGGACGAAAACAAACCCATGAAAGGAGGTTGTGTGGTGCATTGTGGGCCAAGTACTTTAGGAGTATAAATAGGGGAGACAAATCAGATTTCTCTCATATTCATCAGCTGGGTTTTAATGTTAAAGAGAAGAGAGGGAAAAAAGAGAAAATCCAATTTCTCTCCACGATGTATGCCTCATCGTCGTTCAAATTAACTCGAACCAAATATTAAAGTCGTTCCTCTCGGCGAGGGCTACGCGGCTATACCAAAAAGCGCGGGTATTACCGAAACCAAAGAAATGGGATTTGGGGAAATAAAGATTCTAGATTGAATCGGGTTCTTGAAATTTTTCAATGTCGTTTTATGCTTCAAGAGGTAAAGTTTTCTCCCTAATTAGGTTTATTTCTAAGCTAAGGTGTTTATATGAGATGAGTAGGTTAATAGAATTATATATCACTTGCCTATTGTTGTAAAATTGATGGAATTGAATATTGAAAATGGGTAAATTTAATTTTGGTGTGAATCAGTGATTAGAAATTGCTAAGTATGTAATTTCTTAGCAAAATGTGATTTATGGGCATGTAATGTGTTTACATTATGCCTTGATGAATTTAATGTGTTAATTGCATAATTATGTGATGACATGCTTGAAAATCGTGTTGAATGAAATATTGATACATGCTCATGATATATTGATATGATGAGAATATATGAAAATTATATGCTTGCGATATAAATTGTCATGGGGTATGTTGATTTATGTGAAAAGTATTCATCTGACATTCATTACATATTGAACATGTTACTGGTATTGCAATGGTTCATTACATTACATTTGCACAGAGACATCGCATTCGTGGGCATTGACATGGGTGTGGGTGTGGGTGTGTATGCATGTTATGGGATCAAACACCATTCTTGGTGGATGATATGTGGGCTCAGGAAGGTTGGACCTAGGTCTGACTGAGTTGCACAGTTGCCTGAAAAACTTGTGTCGGGTATAGCAAGAAGGGTTATACTCTCCCTCGGGTGCAAAACCCGATTACAAGTTTATACACTTCCGATGGTGAAAGTCCAAAAAAGTGTATTGGTATGCGGAGTTGGCGGTGTGACACTAAAAGTCCGCTACCCAACAAAGACACATGATTTTGTTTTATAAAATAGTCATTCGATGTGTAACGTCTAACAAAGACACATGATTTTTGTTTTAAAAAGATCATTGGACGTATATCATCGATGACGGATTTATACACATTGACATTGCATTGTGTTGAATGAGTCAGAGAGAGCTCGGGTTAAAGTTCATGAGTGAGTCTCATCTCATTTCATGACATGACATGAAATTCTTGTCATTGAATGTATATTCTTGATGAGAATGTTTTGAATGATTGATTGTTGCATGTGAACATTTCATATGCTTCATGGGAAAACATTTCAGGTGCAGGATTCACACTGACGGACGACTCCCAATTCGAACCTCAAGGGTGAAGAATACCGACTTGTGACTTTCATGACTCATTTTGTATAACTTCTGTGAAAATTCTATTTTTGGCATGTAAACATATGAAATTGCTTATAATAGAACTTGTCGTATCATGTTTCATGTGAAAAACTTCATTAAACATGTATTGAATGGTTGTGGGATGGATTGGAAGTAATTGAAAATAAAAAACAGGTGAAATAGGCAATCCTAGGCAAAACCTATCGGTAGGTTTGAGCAAACCTACTGATAGATGTGGTCCAGTAGGCAAAACCTACCGATAGAACGTCACTTTTTTGCGGTAGAACTTTTCTAGTAGGCAAAACTTACTGGTAGAACGTTAAAACCTACTCCAAAAATCTGAAATTTTAAGAATGCTATACTATGCTTTCAGGTCATGTGTCCTTTTCTTCAAATGATGTAAATGGACAATAATGAAATATAAATGGTAGTATGTTGGACCTCGGATAGGTAATGAGTAAATGTATACATGATATGCATTTAGGAATGATCTCGGTAAAAGGGATACTATTGACGTGATGTCGGGTTGTGCGACGATCACGGGTACTTCCGCAGGTTAATGGTAATCAACGGTTGATAAAGAAACCCCGATTTTAGGGGCGTCACACCAATTGAATTACTAGGGTATGAAATTACTGTCAAACCTCTAATTCAATCTTATGTGTTCGATCTTAGGACTATGACTCTTAATGATCAATTAGAAACTCTTTTCTAATTTTTATTCTGCTTTGGCCAAAGATTCCTTGAGTCATATCCTAGAAGATCACATAGGACATTCTCCCTTTATTTACTAAGGGTGATTGATTCTATATTGTGCATTCATAAATCTCCATGCATGTCTAACTATGTCCAACAATACATATCCAAGTTACATGGTTAGCATATGAATATGTTGTATAGTTAAGTATAGAAGTTCATGCACAAGATAACCATGGTGTCTCAAATCTAAGGATCAGTTACCTAACTATAAATTTAGGATTTAATATTGACAGATACTTAAAACTCCATATGAAAAATCCTACGTTAGTCAATGACTACGTTCAATGTACTTGTTCTCTAACAAGAACCCATACACTTGCTTCAGTGTCCGTACACTAGTGATTTGGACGAGTAACCTCATATCAAATATGAGTAAACATAGTATATGCTAGTCTATCCAAATTACATAGTGCTCACATAGTAATCCTATGACTAGGAACATTAAAGAGTTAAGTACTAAGAAGTATATGTCTCCTTATCTCAAATCCTTGAGAACCTATCTTCTTAACTTATACTCTATAGATTATATCATGTAGATTAAAATGAAATAAAACAGAAACATGATAAATAAACTTACCCTTTTATTTAATTAAGTAATGAATGTTGCTAGTACAACCCCAAAATATCATCTATATAATTGGTCTTAGAGCATACTACTAACAACTAAAAGTAAAAAAAAAGAAGATGTTTCTGTGGCACGATGGGTTATTCCTCCGCACATTTCTCACCCCTAGTTGTTATGGAAGGGGAGTTTTATCACCAAAACTATATCATCGACAACTTTATTAAAGTCACATTTTTAGCCATTACTCCCATTTTAATGCTATTTAGTCTCCGTCTTGTTCAAATTCGACATAACTACTTTAATGAAAATCGAAGAGCAGTGCAAGGACCAGAACCGACAACCTTGGGCGAAACCATGCATAGGCCCCTTCACATTTTCAAAAATTCCTATGAAACCCATATAAGGTTTTTATGTTCCAAAAAATCTATATATAGGGAATTCACTTAGTGCACTAAATATTGATGAGTTGATATTTAATAACTAAATGGAGAATGTGATCAAATGGATGAGTGATGTTCTTACAATTGAAAATATTAGATTGGACGAGTTTGATTACCAAAAGAAATTTTAAAAAATGCGACCTATTTCAATGTATTGACTCACAACTCACTTTTAATATGTATTGTGCAAAAAACAAAAAAAATTCCAAACAATAATTTATTCAAGATTATTACATTATATCATATTGAGAGAATAAGAGGATAACAACATTATCACAGACTAATTTTTATGTTAGTAAGAACTAATTTTTGGATTTTATAGTTCAAACTACAATGTTATTGTATGAAGTGATTTTTATAGGTTTTGTATAGCTAAACATCTATCTAGTTGAAATTTTTTTTTAACTATGACATTGTTTGGCTCCCCTCGGCATAAAATCATGATTCTGTCCCTAGGGGACAACCACTCCATTTTTCAGTATACCAACTTGATAGAATCTAAAGAGGGATGAATTCCTGACCAATCAATGTTTCATCATTTATGAATGTCTTTGGCTGGACCGGGAAAGGAATTAGTCGAATTGAGCGTAAGCTGGTCTGGACACCCTTTGACCATTGAATTAAAAAAATATATATATAATAAAGTAACGAACTTTGTTTGTCTTGAGCTTTTCGCGACTCAGATCCGACGATCATAATTGGATTTAACTGTAACACTCATATTTGTAAATATTTAAACACACTATCTCCTCTCCTCTCTTTCTCTCTCTATATATATATTAAAACGTCTAAGAGATAAGAGAGAGAGAGAGAGTTATATGAGAGATAAGAGTGTTAGAATTAAGTCCAATTATGACCGTTGAATCAATATTTATGAGATGATCTGAACTATCTTTTATGTTGAAATTACGTTGTCTGTTAGATATATTTATGTTTTATCTCAAAACGATTGAGACCTCTTTTTGTCTCTAAAATTCAAACTTATCTCTATTTTATTATATAGATATAATAAAGTAACTAGCTTTGTTTATCTCGAGTTGTTCGTGGTTCAGATCATTTTCAGGCTTTTGATTCGACGATCATAGTTGGACTTAACTATAACACTCTTATCTCTCATATAACTCTATTTCTCTTCTATCTCTTAGATATTTTAAAATTTTAAACACACTATCTCATTTCCTCCTTTATATATATATAATAAAGTAATTAGCTTTATTTGTCTTGAATTTTTTGCGGCTCAGATCATTTTCAGGCTTTTAAACCGACGATCATAATTAGACTTAACTATAACACTTCTGTCTCTCATATAACTCTTTTTCTCTTCTATCTCTTAGATATTTTCAACACATTATCTCATTTCCTCTCTATATATATGTATAATATTATAATAATAAGATGGAGTACATTGTGAATTCATTTTTACTTATATACGTTACCCAACTCCTACACGGTACGCAACTCATTAGACGTTCTCTCTCTCTCTTCTCTCTCTTAGAAGAATTCTGACCTCTTACTCCCTTGCGCTGCTTCAACACCCGCGATCAACCAATATCTCCCTCTCTCTGTCTCATGACTCTTACCTCTTTCTCACCGATGAAGTCACCAACGGTGACGCAACAAGCCACCATCGACGACCAATGACCCACCATCGATTTTAATTCTCTCTCTTCTCTCTCTATCATGGATCAACCCACCATAGATCAACCACTCTTCTCTGTAATGGATCCAGGTAATCTCTCTCTCTTTACAGTAACACATGCACAGTCGCGTTCTTCCTCTCTCTCTTTTATCTTCATATTAACACACAGACGCACAACACACATCCACTCACAGATGCACACACATACGCAGACGCATACACATTCCTCCACCAGCACCACATAAAAAACCCCCAACACACTCACGCACTCTGTTTTTTCACACACATCTAACTACGCACAATGACAATACCCTCCTAAAATCTTGTTTTTCACGTGCACAATTTTTGGTTGTTCTATTAAACTATTTTGGAAATTAAATTTTTTCTCTTCTGTATATGCGTAACATCAATTGTGCTTTTCTTTTCTTGATTTGATGCTAATTGGGAGGAAATTTCTTTTTCGGTTGAATTCAAGCGACAATCGTGTCCACTCGACTCTCATGTTGCTAGGTAATTTTTTTTCTTTTGAGAATAGCAAGATAATTTTCAAAACACTAGAAATTTTTAATTTTCATGTTGTGCTTAGTTAGAGTTTGTTAATGTAATTGATCAAGTGTTATCTATACATATTGATTTTTACCGTCAAGCGATTGATTTTGAAGTAGATTAATGTGGATTTGCGTGAAAATAGTGAAATTTGAGACTTTAATAAGTTTGAGGTTATTTAAATCCTATGTCATGTATTGATTTTGTAGTTTGTTAATGTAGTTCTACTTGATTATTTAAATCTTATGCCATGTATTGATTTTAAAGTTGATTAATGTGGGTCTACTTGAATCAATTTAAGTTTAGGATAAAGGGGCAAAAAATTGGAGATCTTATACATTTATGTATATCCGATTTTAAAATTTTTACAATAGAATGAATCTGTGGATTTAACAACTATTTATGATTTATTAATTTAGTCAATTTGAGTTATATGTTTCTTGAGGATTAGTTTTGTAGAGGAGTAGTTTTGTGTCTTTTATTGTAGGTGTGCATATGTATTATGTGTTGCAAGCTGGGTAATTCTAATTTAATTATTACTCAAGGTTTGATTAATTTAATATGAGTTTTGGAAATAAGATAAATCTATCTTTTTTCTTTTGTTCTTAGAAAATCCAATTTATGTGTACATTTATGGAAATATGATTTTGTCTCCCAGAATTGTTTTGATGCTCAAATGTAAGGTATTAATCTAGGTTTGATTCATGGTTTTGTATTTATTTTTGGTTTTTTGATTAGTTAGATGATTTAATGTTCTTAGTTTGGACTCTTTTGATTATTTGATGTTCAGAGTTGTTGGTTAAATGGAATTTGATTGACTAAGAATTTATAATAATTTTTGGTTTTTAGTTGTTCTAACAGTAGTTGATCTTGAAACTTGATTTGCATTATGGCAAAAAAAGGTATGACGAGATGGACAAGCAACCCAACACAGGTTAGGTCCCTGTTTCTCTCTCTATATTTGATCTTTGTCTTCAACGCACACACACAAAGTCCATAGTATACAACACAACACACACAGAGCACCCACATGAGCAAAACTAGCACACACACTTAGTTTTTGGAAATTACATTGTTGTTGTGTATTGATGGCTTGAGGTTTTAATGGATAATTTTAGTATTTCTTTTGTTTAGTATTTGTGCTCATTAAATTTTGCAGAACTTGAATTGTGGCGTGAGACAAACATTCCATTTTTATCCTATGTAGGGTAAGTCGAGTGCTTTG